>JAETGN010000143.1:0-32837 GCA_017139565.1 Luffa aegyptiaca | reverse complement strand
AACTCTCCTTGGGCCGAACTTTCTTCCTGCTCTCCAAAAACTCAAACGGATGAAAGTTTGGAGCAAGTTCGTCCAAACCATATGAAAAACTCTCATTGGGAAGAACTTTGGTTTCCGAGCTCTCAAATACTGAAACGGAGCAAAGTTTGCACCATGTGTCGTCCAAAACCACCTAAAGAACTCTCATTGGGTCGAACTTTGAGTTCCTTACTCTCCAAAAACTCAAAGGGAGCAAAGTTTCGACCAAGTTCGTCCAAACCATATGAAAAACTCTCATTGGGACGAACTTTGGGTTCCGAGCTCTCAAATACTGAAACGGAGCAAAGTTTGGACCATGTGTCGTCCAAACCACCTAAAGAACTCTCATTGGGTCGATCTTTTAGTTCCTTACTCTCCAAAAACTCAAAGGGAGGAAAGTTTCGACCAAGTTCGTCCAAACCATACAAAAAACTCTCATTGGGATGAACTTTGGGTTCCGAGCTCTCAATTACTGAAACGGAGCAAAGTTTGGACCATGTGTGGTCCAAACCACCAAAAGAACTCTCATTGGGCCGAACGTTGAGTTCCTTACTCTCCAAAAACTCAAACGGAGGAAAGTTTGGACCAAGTTCGTCCAAATCATATGAAAAACTCTCATTGGGAAGAACTTTGGGTTCCGAGCTCTCAAATACTGAAACGGAGCAAAGTTTGCACCATGTGTCGTCCAAACCACCTAAAGAACTCTCATTGGGCCGAACTTTGAGTTCCTTACTCTCCAAAAACTCAAACGGATGAAAGTTTGGAGCAAGTTCGTCCAAACCATATGAAAAACTCTCATTGGGAAGAACTTTGGGTTCCGAGCTCTCAAATACTGAAACGGAGCAAAGTTTGCACCATGTGTCGTCCAAACCACCTAAAGAATTCTCATTGGGCCGAACTTTGAGTTCCTTACTCTCCAAAAACTCAAACGGAGGAAAGTTTGGAGCAAGTTCGTCCAAACCATATGAAAAACTCTCATTGGGACGAACTTTGGGTTCCGAGCTCTCAAATACTGAAACGGAGCAAAGTTTGGACCATGTGTGGTCCAAACCACCAAAAGAACTCTCATTGGGTCGAACTTTGAGTTCCTTACTCTCCAAAAACTCAAAGGGAGCAAAGTTTCGACCAAGTTCGTCCAAACCATATGAAAAACTCTCATTGGGACGAACTTTTGGTTCCGAGCTCTCAAATACTGAAACGGAGCAAAATTTGGACCATGTGTGGTCGAAACCACCAAAAGAACTCTCATTAGGCCGAACTTCGAGTTCCTTACTCTCCAAAAACTCAAACGGTGGAAAGTTTGGACCAAGTTCGTCCAAACCATATGAAAAACTCTCATTGGGACGAACTTTGGGTTCCGAGCTCTCAAATACTGAAACGGAGCAAAGTTTGGACCATGTGTCGTCCAAACCACCTAAAGAACTCTCATTGGGTCGAATTTGAGTTCCTTACTCACCAAAAACTCAAAGGGAGCAAAGTTTCGACCAAGTTCGTCCAAACCATATGAAAAACTCTCATTGGGACGAACTTTGGGTTCCAAGCTCTCAATTACTGAAACGGAGCATAGTTTGGACCATGTGTGGACCAAACCACCTAAAGAACTCTCATTGGGTCGAACTTTGAGTTTGTTACTCTCCAAAAACTCAAACGGTGGAAAGTTTGGACCAAGTTCGTCCAAACCATATGAAAAACTCTCATTGGGACGAACTTCGGGTTCCGAGCTCTCAAATACTGAAACGGAGCAAAGTTTGGACCATGTGTGGTCCAAACCACCAAAAGAACTCTCATTGGGTCGAACTTTGAGTTCCTTACTCTCCAAAAACTCAAAGGGAGCAAAGTTTCGACCAAGTTCGTCCAAACAATATGAAAAACTCTCATTGGAACGAACTTTGGGTTCCGAGCTCTCAAATACTGGAACGGAGCAACGTTTGGACCATGTGTCGTCCAAACCACCTAAAGAACTCTCATTGGGTCGAACTTTGAGTTACTTACTCTCCAAAAACTCAAAGGGAGCAAAGTTTCGACCAAGTTCGTCCAAACCATACGAAAAACTCTCATTGGGATGAACTTTGGGTTCCGAGCTCTCAAATACTGAAACGGAGCAAAGTTTGGACCATGTGTGGTCCAAACCACCAAAAGAACTCTCATTGGGCCGAACTTTGAGTTCCTTACTCTCCAAAAACTCAAACGGAGGAAAGTTTGGAGGAAGTTAGTCCAAACCATATGAAAAACTCTCATTGGGAAGAACTTTGGGTTCCGAGCTCTCAAATACTGAAACAGAGCAAAGTTTGGACCATGTGTCGTCCAAACCACCTAAAGAACTCTCATTGGGTCGAATTTGAGTTCCTTACTCACCAAAAACTCAAAGGGAGCAAAGTTTCAACCAAGTTCGTCCAAACCATATGAAAAACACTCATTGGGACGAACTTTGGGTTCCAAGCTCTCAATTACTGAAACGGAGCATAGTTTGGACCATGTGTGGACCAAACCACCTAAAGAACTCTCATTGGGTCGAACTTTGAGTTTGTTAATCTCCAAAAACTCAAACGGTGGAAAGTTTGGACCAAGTTCGTCCAAACCATATGAAAAACTCTCATTGGGACGAACTTTGGGTTCCGAGCTCTCAAATACTGAAACGGAGCAAAGTTTGGACCATGTGTCGTCCAAACCACCTAAAGAACTCTCATTGGGTCGAATTTGAGTTCCTTACTCACCAAAAACTCAAAGGGAGCAAAGTTTCGACCAAGTTCGTCCAAACCATATGAAAAACTCTCATTGGGACGAACTTTTGGTTCCGAGCTCTCAAATACTGAAACGGAGCAAAGTTTGGACCATGTGTGGTCGAAACCACAAAAAGAACTCTCATTAGGCCGAACTTCGAGTTCCTTACTCTCCAAAAACTCAAACGGTGGAAAGTTTGGACCAAGTTCGTCCAAACCATGAAAAACTCTCATTGGGACGAACTTTGGGTTCCGAGCTCTCAAATACTGAAACGGAGCAAAGTTTGGACCATGTGTCGTCCAAACCACCTAAAGAACTCTCATTGGGTCGAATTTGAGTTCCTTACTCACCAAAAACTCAAAGGGAGCAAAGTTTCGACCAAGTTCGTCCAAACCATATGAAAAACTCTCATTGGGACGAACTTTGGGTTCCAAGCTCTCAATTACTGAAACGGAGCATAGTTTGGACCATGTGTGGACCAAACCACCTAAAGAACTCTCATTGGGTCGAACTTTGAGTTTGTTACTCTCCAAAAACTGAAACGGTGGAAAGTTTGGACCAAGTTCGTCCAAACCATATGAAAAACTCTCATTGGGACGAACTTCGGGTTCCGAGCTCTCAAATACTGAAACGGAGCAAAGTTTGGACCATGTGTGGTCCAAACCACCAAAAGAACTCTCATTGGGTCGAACTTTGAGTTCCTTACTCTCCAAAAACTCAAAGGGAGCAAAGTTTCGACCAAGTTCGTCCAAACAATATGAAAAACTCTCATTGGGACGAACTTTGGGTTCCGAGCTCTCAAATACTGAAACGGAGCAAAGTTTGGACCATGTGTCGTCCAAACCACCTAAAGAACTCTCATTGGGTCGAATTTGAGTTCCTTACTCACCAAAAACTCAAAGGGAGCAAAGTTTCGACCAAGTTCGTCCAAACCATATGAAAAACTCTCATTGGGACGAACTTTGGGTTCCAAGCTCTCAATTACTGAAACGGAGCATAGTTTGGACCATGTGTGGACCAAACCACCTAAAGAACTCTCATTGGGTCAAACTTTGAGTTTGTTACTCTCCAAAAACTGAAACGGTGGAAAGTTTGGACCAAGTTCGTCCAAACCATATGAAAAACTCTCATTGGGACGAACTTCGGGTTCCGAGCTCTGAAATACTGAAACGGAGCAAAGTTTGGACCATGTGTGGTCCAAACCACCAAAAGAACTCTCATTGGGTCGAACTTTGAGTTCCTTACTCTCCAAAAACTCAAAGGGAGCAAAGTTTCGACCAAGTTCGTCCAAACAATATGAAAAACTCTCATTGGGACGAACTTTGGGTTCCAAGCTCTCAAATACTGGAACGGAGCAACGTTTGGACCATGTGTCGTCCAAACCACCTAAAGAACTCTCATTGGGTCGAACTTTGAATTACTTACTCTCCAAAAACTCAAAGGGAGCAAAGTTTCGACCAAGTTCGTCCAAACCATACGAAAAACTCTCATTGGGATGAACTTTGGGTTCCGAGCTCTCAAATACTGAAACGGAGCAAAGTTTGGACCATGTGTTGTCCAAACCACCAAAAGAACTCTCATTGGGCCGAACTTTCAGTTTCTTACTCTCCAAAAACTCAAACGGATGAAAGTTTGGAGCAAGTTCGTCCAAACCATATGAAAAACTCTCATTGGGAAGAACTTTTGTTTCCGAGCTCTCAAATACTGAAACGGAGCAAAGTTTGCACCATGTGTCGTCCAAACCACCTAAAGAACTCTCATTGGGTCGAACTTTGAGTTCCTTACTCTCCAAAAACTCAAAGGGAGCAAAGTTTCGACCAAGTTCGTCCAAACCATATGAAAAACTCTCATTGGGACGAACTTTGGGTTCCGAGCTCTCAAATACTGAAACGGAGCAAAGTTTGGACCATGTGTCGTCCAAACCACCTAAAGAACTCTCATTGGGTCAATCTTTTAGTTCCTTACTCTCCAAAAACTCAAAGGGAGGAAAGTTTCGACCAAGTTCGTCCAAACCATATGAAAAACTCTCATTGGGACGAACTTTGGGTTCCGAGCTCTCAAATACTGAAACGGAGCAAAGTTTGGACCATGTGTCGTCCAAACCACCTAAAGAACTCTCATTGGGTCGAACTTTGAGTTCCTTACTCTCCAAAAACTCAAAGGGAGCAAAGTTTCGACCAAGTTCGTCCAAACCATATGAAAAACTCTCATTGGGACGAACTTTGGGTTCCGAGCTCTCAAATACTGAAACGGAGCAAAGTTTGGACCATGTGTCGTCCAAACCACCTAAAGAACTCTCATTGGGTCGAATTTGAGTTCCTTACTCACCAAAAACTCAAAGGGAGCAAAGTTTCAACCAAGTTCGTCCAAACCATATGAAAAACTCTCATTGGGACGAACTTTGGGTTCCAAGCTCTCAATTACTGAAACGGAGCATAGTTTGGACCATGTGTGGACCAAACCACCTAAAGAACTCTCATTGGGTCGAACTTTGAGTTTGTTAATCTCCAAAAACTCAAACGGTGGAAAGTTTGGACCAAGTTCGTCCAAACCATATGAAAAACTCTCATTGGGACGAACTTTGGGTTCCGAGCTCTCAAATACTGAAACGGAGCAAAGTTTGGACCATGTGTCGTCAAAACCACCTAAAGAACTCTCATTGGGTCGAATTTGAGTTCCTTACTCACCAAAAACTCAAAGGGAGCAAAGTTTCGACCAAGTTCGTCCAAACCATATGAAAAACTCTCATTGGGACGAACTTTGGGTTCCAAGCTCTCAATTACTGAAACGGAGCATAGTTTGGACCATGTGTGGACCAAACCACCTAAAGAACTCTCATTGGGTCGAACTTTGAGTTTGTTACTCTCCAAAAACTGAAACGGTGGAAAGTTTGGACCAAGTTCGTCCAAACCATATGAAAAACTCTCATTGGGACGAACTTTGGGTTCCGAGCTCTCAAATACTGAAACGGAGCAAAGTTTGGACCATGTGTCGTCCAAACCACCTAAAGAACTCTCATTGGGTCAATCTTTTAGTTCCTTACTCTCCAAAAACTCAAAGGGAGGAAAGTTTCGACCAAGTTCGTCCAAACCATATGAAAAACTCTCATTGGGACGAACTTTGGGTTCCGAGCTCTCAAATACTGAAACGGAGCAAAGTTTGGACCATGTGTCGTCCAAACCACCTAAAGAACTCTCATTGGGTCGAACTTTGAGTTCCTTACTCTCCAAAAACTCAAAGGGAGCAAAGTTTCGACCAAGTTCGTCCAAACCATATGAAAAACTCTCATTGGGACGAACTTTGGGTTCCGAGCTCTCAAATACTGAAACGGAGCAAAGTTTGGACCATGTGTCGTCCAAACCACCTAAAGAACTCTCATTGGGTCGAATTTGAGTTCCTTACTCACCAAAAACTCAAAGGGAGCAAAGTTTCAACCAAGTTCGTCCAAACCATATGAAAAACTCTCATTGGGACGAACTTTGGGTTCCAAGCTCTCAATTACTGAAACGGAGCATAGTTTGGACCATGTGTGGACCAAACCACCTAAAGAACTCTCATTGGGTCGAACTTTGAGTTTGTTAATCTCCAAAAACTCAAACGGTGGAAAGTTTGGACCAAGTTCGTCCAAACCATATGAAAAACTCTCATTGGGACGAACTTTGGGTTCCGAGCTCTCAAATACTGAAACGGAGCAAAGTTTGGACCATGTGTCGTCAAAACCACCTAAAGAACTCTCATTGGGTCGAATTTGAGTTCCTTACTCACCAAAAACTCAAAGGGAGCAAAGTTTCGACCAAGTTCGTCCAAACCATATGAAAAACTCTCATTGGGACGAACTTTGGGTTCCAAGCTCTCAATTACTGAAACGGAGCATAGTTTGGACCATGTGTGGACCAAACCACCTAAAGAACTCTCATTGGGTCGAACTTTGAGTTTGTTACTCTCCAAAAACTGAAACGGTGGAAAGTTTGGACCAAGTTCGTCCAAACCATATGAAAAACTCTCATTGGGACGAACTTCGGGTTCCGAGCTCTCAAATACTGAAACGGAGCAAAGTTTGGACCATGTGTGGTCCAAACCACCAAAAGAACTCTCATTGGGTCGAACTTTGAGTTCCTTACTCTCCAAAAACTCAAAGGGAGCAAAGTTTCGACCAAGTTCGTCCAAACAATATGAAAAACTCTCATTGGCACGAACTTTGGGTTCCGAGCTCTCAAATACTGGAACGGAGCAACGTTTGGACCATGTGTCGTCCAAACCACCTAAAGAACTCTCATTGGGTCGAACTTTGAGTTACTTACTCTCCAAAAACTCAAAGGGAGCAAAGTTTCGACCAAGTTCGTCCAAACCATACGAAAAACTCTCATTGGGATGAACTTTGGGTTCCGAGCTCTCAAATACTGAAACGGAGCAAAGTTTGGACCATGTGTGGTCCAAACCACCAAAAGAACTCTCATTGGGCCGAACTATGAGTTCCTTACTCTCCAAAAACTCAAACGGATGAAAGTTTGGAGCAAGTTCGTCCAAACCATATGAAAAACTCTCATTGGGAAGAACTTTGGTTTCCGAGCTCTCAAATACTGAAACGGAGCAAAGTTTGCACCATGTGTCGTCCAAACCACCTAAAGAACTCTCATTGGGTCGAACTTTGAGTTCCTTACTCTCCAAAAACTCAAAGGGAGCAAAGTTTCGACCAAGTTCGTCCAAACCATATGAAAAACTCTTATTGGGACGAACTTTAGGTTCCGAGCTCTCAAATACTGAAACGGAGCAAAGTTTGGACCATGTGTCGTCCAAACCACCTAAAGAACTCTCATTGGGTCGATCTTTGAGTTCCTTACTCTCCAAAAACTCAAAGGGAGGAAAGTTTCGACCAAGTTCGTCCAAACCATATGAAAAACTCTCATTGGGACGAACTTTGGGTTCCGAGCTCTCAAATACTGAAACGGAGCAAAGTTTGGACCATGTGTCGTCCAAACCACCTAAAGAACTCTCATTGGGTCGAACTTTGAGTTCCTTACTCTCCAAAAACTCAAAGGGAGCAAAGTTTCGACCAAGTTCGTCCAAACCATATGAAAAACTCTCATTGGGACGAACTTTGGGTTCCGAGCTCTCAAATACTGAAACGGAGCGTCCAAACCACCTAAAGAACTCTCATTGGGTCGAACTTTGAGTTCCTTACTCTCCAAAAACTCAAAGGGAGCAAAGTTTCGACCAAGTTCGTCCAAACCATACAAAAAACTCTCATTGGGATGAACTTTGGGTTCCGAGCTCTCAATTACTGAAACGGAGCAAAGTTTGGACCATGTGTGGTCCAAACCACCAAAACAACTCTCATTGGGCCGAACGTTGAGTTCCTTACTCTCCAAAAACTCAAACGGAGGAAAGTTTGGACCAAGTTCGTCCAAATCATATGAAAAACTCTCATTGGGAAGAACTTTGGGTTCCGAGCTCTCAAATACTGAAACGGAGCAAAGTTTGCACCATGTGTCGTCCAAACCACCTAAAGAACTCTCATTGGGCCGAACTTTGAGTTCCTTACTCTCCAAAAACTCAAACGGATGAAAGTTTGGAGCAAGTTCGTCCAAACCATATGAAAAACTCTCATTGGGAAGAACTTTGGGTTCCGAGCTCTCAAATACTGAAACGGAGCAAAGTTTGCACCATGTGTCGTCCAAACCACCTAAAGAATTCTCATTGGGCCGAACTTTGAGTTCCTTACTCTCCAAAAACTCAAACGGAGGAAAGTTTGGAGCAAGTTCGTCCAAACCATATGAAAAACTCTCATTGGGACGAACTTTGGGTTCCGAGCTCTCAAATACTGAAACGGAGCAAAGTTTGGACCATGTGTGGTCCAAACCACCAAAAGAACTCTCATTGGGTCGAACTTTGAGTTCCTTACTCTCCAAAAACTCAAAGGGAGCAAAGTTTCGACCAAGTTCGTCCAAACCATATGAAAAACTCTCATTGGGACGAACTTTTGGTTCCGAGCTCTCAAATACTGAAACGGAGCAAAGTTTGGACCATGTGTGGTCGAAACCACCAAAAGAACTCTCATTAGGCCGAACTTCGAGTTCCTTACTCTCCAAAAACTCAAACGGTGGAAAGTTTGGACCAAGTTCGTCCAAACCATATGAAAAACTCTCATTGGGACGAACTTTGGGTTCCGAGCTCTCAAATACTGAAACGGAGCAAAGTTTGGACCATGTGTCGTCCAAACCACCTAAAGAACTCTCATTGGGTCGAATTTGAGTTCCTTACTCACCAAAAACTCAAAGGGAGCAAAGTTTCGACCAAGTTCGTCCAAACCATATGAAAAACTCTCATTGGGACGAACTTTGGGTTCCAAGCTCTCAATTACTGAAACGGAGCATAGTTTGGACCATGTGTGGACCAAACCACCTAAAGAACTCTCATTGGGTCGAACTTTGAGTTTGTTACTCTCCAAAAACTCAAACGGTGGAAAGTTTGGACCAAGTTCGTCCAAACCATATGAAAAACTCTCATTGGGACGAACTTCGGGTTCCGAGCTCTCAAATACTGAAACGGAGCAAAGTTTGGACCATGTGTGGTCCAAACCACCAAAAGAACTCTCATTGGGTCGAACTTTGAGTTCCTTACTCTCCAAAAACTCAAAGGGAGCAAAGTTTCGACCAAGTTCGTCCAAACAATATGAAAAACTCTCATTGGAACGAACTTTGGGTTCCGAGCTCTCAAATACTGGAACGGAGCAACGTTTGGACCATGTGTCGTCCAAACCACCTAAAGAACTCTCATTGGGTCGAACTTTGAGTTACTTACTCTCCAAAAACTCAAAGGGAGCAAAGTTTCGACCAAGTTCGTCCAAACCATACGAAAAACTCTCATTGGGATGAACTTTGGGTTCCGAGCTCTCAAATACTGAAACGGAGCAAAGTTTGGACCATGTGTGGTCCAAACCACCAAAAGAACTCTCATTGGGCCGAACTTTGAGTTCCTTACTCTCCAAAAACTCAAACGGAGGAAAGTTTGGAGGAAGTTAGTCCAAACCATATGAAAAACTCTCATTGGGAAGAACTTTGGGTTCCGAGCTCTCAAATACTGAAACAGAGCAAAGTTTGGACCATGTGTCGTCCAAACCACCTAAAGAACTCTCATTGGGTCGAATTTGAGTTCCTTACTCACCAAAAACTCAAAGGGAGCAAAGTTTCAACCAAGTTCGTCCAAACCATATGAAAAACTCTCATTGGGACGAACTTTGGGTTCCAAGCTCTCAATTACTGAAACGGAGCATAGTTTGGACCATGTGTGGACCAAACCACCTAAAGAACTCTCATTGGGTCGAACTTTGAGTTTGTTAATCTCCAAAAACTCAAACGGTGGAAAGTTTGGACCAAGTTCGTCCAAACCATATGAAAAACTCTCATTGGGACGAACTTTGGGTTCCGAGCTCTCAAATACTGAAACGGAGCAAAGTTTGGACCATGTGTCGTCCAAACCACCTAAAGAACTCTCATTGGGTCGAATTTGAGTTCCTTACTCACCAAAAACTCAAAGGGAGCAAAGTTTCGACCAAGTTCGTCCAAACCATATGAAAAACTCTCATTGGGACGAACTTTTGGTTCCGAGCTCTCAAATACTGAAACGGAGCAAAGTTTGGACCATGTGTGGTCGAAACCACAAAAAGAACTCTCATTAGGCCGAACTTCGAGTTCCTTACTCTCCAAAAACTCAAACGGTGGAAAGTTTGGACCAAGTTCGTCCAAACCATGAAAAACTCTCATTGGGACGAACTTTGGGTTCCGAGCTCTCAAATACTGAAACGGAGCAAAGTTTGGACCATGTGTCGTCGTCCAAACCACCTAAAGAACTCTCATTGGGTCGAATTTGAGTTCCTTACTCACCAAAAACTCAAAGGGAGCAAAGTTTCGACCAAGTTCGTCCAAACCATATGAAAAACTCTCATTGGGACGAACTTTGGGTTCCAAGCTCTCAATTACTGAAACGGAGCATAGTTTGGACCATGTGTGGACCAAACCACCTAAAGAACTCTCATTGGGTCGAACTTTGAGTTTGTTACTCTCCAAAAACTGAAACGGTGGAAAGTTTGGACCAAGTTCGTCCAAACCATATGAAAAACTCTCATTGGGACGAACTTCGGGTTCCGAGCTCTCAAATACTGAAACGGAGCAAAGTTTGGACCATGTGTGGTCCAAACCACCAAAAGAACTCTCATTGGGTCGAACTTTGAGTTCCTTACTCTCCAAAAACTCAAAGGGAGAAAAGTTTCGACCAAGTTCGTCCAAACAATATGAAAAACTCTCATTGGGACGAACTTTGGGTTCCGAGCTCTAAAATACTGGAACGGAGCAACGTTTGGACCATGTGTCGTCCAAACCACCTAAAGAACTCTCATTGGGTCGAACTTTGAGTTACTTACTCTCCAAAAACTCAAAGGGAGCAAAGTTTCGACCAAGTTCGTCCAAACCATACGAAAAACTCTAATTGGGATGAACTTTGGGTTCCGAGCTCTCAAATACTGAAACGGAGCAAAGTTTGGACCATGTGTGGTCCAAACCACCAAAAGAACTCTCATTGGGCCGAACTTTGAGTTCCTTACTCTCCAAAAACTCAAACGGAGGAAAGTTTGGAGGAAGTTCGTCCAAACCATATGAAAAACTCTCATTGGGAAGAACTTTGGGTTCCGAGCTCTCAAATACTGAAACGGAGCAAAGTTTGGACCATGTGTCGTCCAAACAACCTAAAGAACTCTCATTGGGTCGAATTTGAGTTCCTTACTCACCAAAAACTCAAAGGGAGCAAAGTTTCAACCAAGTTCGTCGAAACCATATGAAAAACTCTCATTGGGACGAACTTTGGGTTCCAAGCTCTAAATTACTGAAACGGAGCATAGTTTGGACCATGTGTGGACCAAACCACCTAAAGAACTCTCATTGGGTCGAACTTTGAGTTTGTTACTCTCCAAAAACTCAAACAGTGGAAAGTTTGGACCAAGTTCGTCCAAACCATATGAAAAACTCTCATTGGGACGAACTTTGGGTTCCGAGCTCTCAAATACTTAAACGGAGCAAAGTTTGGACCATGTGTGGTCCAAACAACAAAAAGAACTCTCATTGGTTCGAACTTTGAGTTCCTTACTCTCCAAAAACTCAAAGGGAGCAAAGTTTCGACCAAGTTCGTCCAAACCATATGAAAACCTCTCATTGGGACGAACTTTGGGTTCCGAGCTCTCAAATACTGAAACGGAGCAAAGTTTGGACCATGTGTGCAAACCACCAAAAGAACTCTCATTGGGTCGAACTTTGAGTTGCTTACTCTCCAAAAACTCAAAGGGAGCAAAGTTTCGACCAAGTTCGTCCAAACCATATGAAAAACTCTCATTGGGACGAACTTTGGGTTCCGAGCTCACAAATACTGAAACGGAGCAACGTTTGGACCATGTGTCGTCCAAACCACCTAAAGAACTCTCATTGGGTCGAACTTGGAGTTACTTACTCTCCAAAAACTCAAAGGGAGCAAAGTTTCGACGAAGTTCGTCCAAACCATACGAAAAACTCTCATTAGGATGAACTTTGGGTTCCGAGCTCTCAAATACTGAAACGGAGCAAAGTTTGGACCATGTGTGGTCCAAACCACCAAAAGAACTCTCATTGGGTCGAACTTTGAGTTCCTTACTCTCCAAAAACTCAAAGGGAGCAAAGTTTCGACCAAGGTCGGCCAAACAATATGAGAAACTCTCATTGGGACGAACTTTGGGTTCCGAGCTCTCAAATACTGAAACGGAGCAACGTTTGGACCATGTGTCGTCCAAACCACCTAAAGAACTCTCATTGGGTCGAACTTTGAGTTACTTACTCTCCAAAAACTCAAAGGGAGCAAAGTTTCGACCAAGTTCGTCCAAACCATACGAAAAACTCTCATTAGGATGAACTTTGGGTTCCGAGCTCTCAAATACTGAAACGGAGCAAAGTTTAGACCATGTGTGGTCCAAACCACCAAAAGAACTATCATTGGGCCGAACGTTGAGTTCCTTACTCTCCAAAAACTCAAACGGAGGAAAGTTTGGACCAAGTTCGTCCAAACATACGAAAAACTCTCATTGGGACGAACTTTGGGTTCCGAGCTCGCAAATACTGAAACGGAGCAACGTTTGGACCATGTGTCGTCCAAACCACCTAAAGAACTCTCATTGGGTCGAACTTTGGGTTACTTACTCTCCAAAAACTCAAAGGGAGCAAAGTTTCGACCAAGTTCGTCCAAACCATACGAAAAACTCTCATTAGGATGAACTTTGGGTTCCGAGCTCTCAAATACTGAAACGGAGCAAAGTTTGTACCATGTGTGGTCCAAACCACCAAAAGAACTCTCATTGGGCCGAACTTTGAGTTCCTTACTCTCCAAAAACTCAAACGGAGGAAAGTTTGGAGCAAGTTCGTCCAAACCATATGAAAAACTCTCATTGGGAAGAACTTTGGGTTCCGAGGTCTCAAATACTGAAACGGAGCAAAGTTTGCACCATGTGTCGTCTATACCACCTAAAGAACTCTCATTGGGCCGAACCTTGAGTTCCTTACTCTCCAAAAACTCAAACGGAGGAAAGTTTGGAGCAAGTTCGTCCAAACCATATGAAAAACTCTCATTGGGAAGAACTTTGGGTTTCGAGCTCTCAAATACTGAAACGGAGCAACGTTTGGACCATGTGTGGTCCAAACCACCTAAAGAACTCTCATTGGGTCGAACTTTGAGTTCCTTACTCTCCAAAAACTCAAAGGGAACAAGGTTTCGACCAAGTTCATCGAAACCATATGAAAAACTCTCATTGGGACGAACTTTGGGTTCTGAGCTCTCAAATACTGAAACGGAGCAAAGTTTGGACCATATGTCGTCCAAACCACCTAAAGATCTCTCATTAGGTCGAATTTCAGTTCCTTACTCTCCAAAAACTCAAAGGGAGCAAAGTTTCGACCAAGTTCGTCCAAACCATATGAAAAACTCTCATTGGGACGACATTTGGGTTCCGAGCTCTCAATTACTGAAACGGAGCATAGTTTGGACCATGTGTGGACCAAACCACCTAAAGAACTCTCATTGGGTCGAACTTTGAGTTTGTTACTCTCCAAAAACTCAAACGGTGGAAAGTTTGGACCAAGTTCGTCCAAACCATATGAAAAACTCTCGTTGGGACGAACTTTCGGTTTCGAGCTCTCAAATACTGAAACGGAGCAAAGTTTGGACCATGTGTGGTCCAAACCACCAAAAGAACTCTCATTCGGTCGAACTTTGAGTTCCTTACTCTCCAAAAACTCAAAGGGAGCAAAGTTTCGACCAAGTTCGTCCAAACCATATGAGAAACTCTCATTGGGACGAAGTTTGGGTTCCGAGCTCTCAAATACTGAAACGGAGCAAAGTTTGGACCATGTGTGGTCCAAACCACCAAAAGAACTCTCATTGGGCCGAACGTTGAGTTCCTTACTCTCCAAAAACTCAAACGGAGGAAAGTTTGGACCAAGTTCGTCCAAACCATATGAAAAACTCTCATTGGGAAGAACTTTGGGTTCCGAGCTCTCAAATACTGAAACGGAGAAAAGTTTGCACCATGTGTCGTCCAAACCACCTAAAGAACTCTCATTAGGCGAACTTTGAGTTCCTTACTCTCCAAAAACTCAAACGGAGGAAAGCTTGGAGCAAGTTCGTCCAAACCATATGAAAAACTCTCATTGGGAAGAACTTTGGGTTCCGAGCTCTCAAATACTGAAACGGAGCAACGTTTGGACCATGTGTGGTCGAAACCACCTAAAGAACTCTCATTGGGTCGAACTTTGAGTTCCTTACTCTCAAAAACTCAAAGGGAGTAAAGTTTCGACCAAGTTCGTCCAAACCATATGAAAAACTCTCATTGGGACGAACTTTGGGTTCCGAGCTCTCAAATACTGAAACGGAGCAACGTTTGGACCATGTGTCCTCCAAACCACCTAAAGAACTCTCATTGGGTCGAACTTTGAGTTCCTTACTCTCCAAAAACTCAAAGGGAGCAAAGTTTCATCCAAGTTCTTCCAAACCATATGAAAAACTCTCATTGGGACGAACTATGCGTTCCGAGCTCTCAAATACTGAAACGAAGCAAAGTTTGGACCATGTGTCGTCCAAACCACCAAAAGAACTCTCATTGGGTCGAACTTTGAGTTCCTTACTCTCCAAAAACTCAAAGGGAGAAAAGTTTCGATCAAGTTCGTCCAAACCATATGAAAAACTCTCATTGGGACGAACTTTTGGTTCCGAGCTCTCAAATACTGAAACGGAGCAAAGTTTGGACCATGTGTGGTCGAAACCACCAAAAGAACTCTCATTAGGCCGAACTTTGAGTTCCTTACTCTCCAAAAACTCAAACGGAGCAAAGTCGGACCAAGTTCGTCCAAACCATATGAAAAACTCTCATTGGGACGAACTTTGAGTTCCGAGCTCTCAAATACTGAAACGGAGCAAAGTTTGGACGATGTGTGGTCCACACCACCTAAAGAACTCTCATCGGGCCGAACTTTGATTTCCATACTCTCCAAAAACTCAAACGGAGCAAAGTTTGGACCAAGTTCGTCCAAACCATATGAAAAACTCTCATTGGGACGAACTTTGGGTTCCGAGCTCTCAAATACTGTAACGGAGCAAAGTTTGGACGATGTGTGGTCCACACCACCTAAAGAACTCTCATTGGGCCGAACTTTGAGTTCCTTACTCTCCAAAAACTCAAACGGAGCAAAGTCGGACCAAGTTCGTCCAAACCATATGAAAAACTCTCATTGGGACGAACTTTGGGTTCCGAGCTTTCAAATAATGAAACGGAGCAAAGTTTGGACCATGTGTGGTCCAAACCACCTAAAGAACGCTCATTGGGCTGAACTTTGAGTTCCTTACTCTCCAAAAACTCAAAAGGAGCAAAGTTTGGACCAAGTTCGTCCAAACCATATGAAAAACTCTCATTGGTTCGATCCTGCATATATGCAGTTTATTGTTTATTTAACCGCCCAAATTTTTTCGCCCAAATGTTCTCCATGGTGGGGGTTCGATCCTGCATATATGCAGTTTACTGTTTATTGAACCGCCCAAATTTTAATCAAACAACCACCTGGCTCAGTGGTTGAGTGAGTTATTATCCTTGGCTGCTCCATGGTGGGGGTTCGATCCTGCATATATGCAGTTTACTGTTTATTTAACCGCCCAAATTTTTTTGATCCATTTGGGTGGTGATTGTTTGGTTCTTGCATCTGTGTGCATGGATCCGATTGGGTGATGTTTTGTTTGGTATTTCTTCGTTATAGCTGTGTTTTCGAACGTCTGTTGGTGGGTGGTTTGATGCTGTGTGATCGAGTAGTGGATTAATTAAACGGTGGCTGGATTGGGTGTTTGCTGTCTTTCGATTGGGGCGTTCATGGTGCTTTGATCGGTGGTTTTTTTTTTCTCACGTCTTTAGCGGTGGGGTTTAACCGATTGGCGTGAGAGTGCAGCGGTGCCATTTTATTTTTTCTGGGCGGTGCAGTCGGTGTGGGATGAAGAAGAGAAGGTCGCCTGCGAAAAAGAAGGTATTGGTTTCTGACTTGCGTGAAGCAGTGAGGTTGCAATCGATTGTTTCAGGATCCTTTGTGCCTTCATCTGTGAGCGAGAAGGAGGATACGCAGCAGGAGATTACGGCTGATCATCAGGATGGAGTCGAGGGTGTTGGGACGAAGAGTTCTTTGATGATTGCAGAAGGTGCTGGGAGCGAGGCGAAGAAGGTTGTAGGAGGTGTGGCGCCTCTGATGGAATCGGATGAGCTTGATGCTTCGGGCGATCTCCAGGATACAATATCGAAGCTCTCCATTCCAGAATCTCCGTCGGTGACGAAGGTACTGGACGGCGTGGATCAGTCCTTTATGCAGGCAGTAGCTAGGGCAAATGCTCGGGTGAAGGGTGGAATGGTGAACCAAAGTGGGTCGGTACCTTTTGGTGGGCCCGTTGGGCCTATGCGTGGGTCTGTTTATGTCCAGCCGAAGGGTGACCAAATGGGCCAAATGGGCCAGGCTGTGGGTTCAACGTCTTCCATGGGTAAGGTTTCGGCTACTTCAAATGGGATGGCTATTGCAAACGCGGCTGGGCTTGCGCTTGGGGGTGAGTCATCTAGGGTTGGGCCGAATGTTTCACAATCCGTGAAGGTTCCGATTGGGGCTGTCAATGGGCCTTCTAAGAGTGAGGGATCAGCTTCTAATAATGGTGAGGTGAGGTCTTGGGCTTCATTATTTGGGGCGCCTAATTCTTCTTCAATGTCCAAGCTTCAATTTGTTCCGCCCAAGGTAGTGAATGGTCGTCGGGTGGTGGTGCCTTCAGAGGATATTGTTAATGAGGGGATAAAATTGTGGCAGTGCTCACTTGTGGGCCAATTTGTTGACTCTCGAGTACCTTTTCCAATCTTATCCCGGTTGGTTAATCGCATTTGGGGGCATCTTGAGGAGCCTTCTATTACAATGATGGAGAGTGGCCTGATTGTTTTTCAGTTTAGACAGGAAGCGTCATGTGATTGGATTTTGTCGAATGGTCCATGGCATATTGGAGGTAAGCCTCTTCTTCTTCGTAAGTGGTTTCCGGGTATAGTTCCTCAAACCTTCTCTTTTAATAGTGTGCCTATTTGGGTGAAGTTGTCAAATTTGCCGCTTGAGTTGTGGGCTTCAAGTGGCATAAGTGTGGTGGCTAGTGCTATTGGTAGGCCGGTGTGCCTTGATAAGGCGACGGAGGAGCAAAGACGTTTGTCTTTTGCAAGGGTGTGTGTAGAAATTGAGCCAAGGGATGAATTACCTAGCTCGGTGGATGTATGTGTGAGGGGAACAAATTTTGTTATTCCAGTTGAGTATGCTTGGATACCTAGAAGGTGTCCCCATTGTTGTGTGTTTGGGCATTCGTTTTCGAGTTGTGCAAGTAGGCCTAAGCAGTGCCATGTGGGGTCTGGCATTCAGGCTTCACCTCCTAGTCCGAAGAGGCCTGTGGCAGAGGTTTCACGTATTGTTACTCAGAGCTCTATCCCAGTGGGGATAGGTGTTCAGCCGTCTCCTCCTAACCCGATGGGGCCTGTGGCAGAGGGTTCGAAGTTAGTTACCCAAGTCCCTACCCGGGTAGGGCCTAAGGGTTGTGCCAGCTCCTGTGAAGGGGTTGACGGGAAGTCGTTGGTCGATATCCCAAAGGTTCCTGATCCTCCTCCGTTAGCTATGGTGACTCCTCGGTCGAACTTCATTACATATGAGCGTGCTCCTCAGTTTAGTGTTGATTCCATATGGGGCAAGGGAGACTTCCCTTCTCATTGAGTTTATTCATGATAGGTTTTGTGCATTCGTTAGTGCCCTACTCTGGGTGTGAGCATTATTGTCTCCTTGCTCAGTGTGTGAGCTTGGTTTTTTGGCGTGCGTTGTAGTCTTTTAGTGTTTGTGTCTTTATTGGGTGTTTTTCTCCCCTGCTCGGGGTGTGAGTTTTTTTGCGTTTCCCCTTCTCGGGGCGTGAGGTTTGTTTCCTTGTGGTTTGTTTGAGTTTTGCTTCCCTGCTCGGGGTGTGAGCTTAGTTTCATTTGTGCCCTGACCTCGGGCTATGAGGTCCACCTTTTTGCTTAGTTATATACATCTACCTTTGCAAAAAAAAAAACCATATGAAAAACTCTCATTGGGACGAACTTTGGGTTCCGAGCTCTCAAATAATGAAACGGAGCAAAGTTTGGACCATGTGTCGTCCAAACCACCTTAAGAATTCTCATTGGGTCGAACTTTGAGTTCCTTACTCTCCAAAAACTCAAAGGGACAAAAGTTTCGACCATGTTCGTCCAAACCATATGAAAAACTCTCATTGGGACGAATTTTGGGTTCCGAGCTCTCAAACACTGAAACGGAGCAACGTTTGGACCATGTGTGGTCCAAACCACCTAAAGAACTCTCATTGGGTCGAACTTTGAGTTCCTTACTCTCAAAAAACTCAAAGGGAGCAAAGTTTCGACCTAAGTTCGTCCAAACCATATGAAAAACTTTCATTGGAACGAACTTTGGGTTCCGAGCTCTCAAATACTGAAACGGAGCAAAGTTTGGACGATGTGTGGTCCACACCACCTAAAGAACTCTCATTGGGCAGAACTTTGAGTTCCTTACTCTCCAAAAACACAAACGGAGGAAAGTTTGGACCAAGTTCGTCCAATCCATATGAAAAACTCTCATTATGACGAACTTTGGGTTCCGAGCTCTCAAATACTGAAACGGAGTAAAGTTTGGACCATGTGTCGTCCAAACCACCTTAAGAACTCTCATTGGGTCGAACTTTGAGTTCCTTACTCTCCAAAAACTCAAAGGGACCAAAGTTTCCACCATGTTCGTCCAAACGTATGAAAAACTCTCATTGGGATGATCTTTGGGTTCCGAGCTCTCAAATACTGACACGGAGCAAAGTTTGGACCATGTGTCGTCCAAACCACCTTAAGAACTTTCATTGGGTCGAACTTTAAGTTCCTTACTCTCCAAAAACTCAAAGGGACAAAAGTTTCGACCATGTTCGTCCAAACCATATGAAAAACTCTCATTGGGACGAACTTTGGGTTCCGAGCTCTCAAATACTGAAACGGAGCAACGTTTGGACCATTTGTGGTCCAAACCACCTAAAGAACTCTCATTGGGTCGAACTTTGAGTTCCTTACTCTCCAAAAACTCAAAGGGACCAAAGTTTCGACCAAGTTCGTCCAAACCATATGAAAAACATTCATTGGGACGAACTTTGGGTTCCGAGCTCTCAAATACTGAAACGGAGCAAAGTTTGGACCATGTGTGGTCCAAACCACCTAAAGAACTCTCATTGGGCCGAACTTTGAGTTCCTTACTCTCCAAAAACTCAAACGGAGCAAAGTTTGGACCAAGTTCGTCCAAACCATATGAAAAACTCTCATTGGGACGAACTTTGGGTTCCGAGCTCTCAAATAATGAAACGGAGCAAAGTTTGGACCATGTGTGGTCCAAACAACCTAAAGAACTCTCATTGGGCCGAACTTTGAGTTCCTTACTCTCCAAAAACTCAAACGGAACAAAGTTTGGACCAAGTTCGTCAAAACCATAAAAAAAACTCTCATTGGGACGAACTTTGGGTTCCGAGCTCTCAAATACTGAAACGAAGCAAAGTTTGGACCATGTGTGGTCCAAACCACCTAAAGAACTCTCATTGGGCCGAACTTTGAGTTCCTTACTCTCCACAAACTAAAACAGTGGAAAGATTCGACCAAGTTCGTCCAAACCAGATGAAAAACTCTCATTGGGACGAACTGTGGGTTCCGAGCTCTCAAATTATGAAACGGAGCAAAGTTTGGACCATGTGTGGTCCAAACAACCTAAAGAACTCTCATTGGGCCGAACTTTGAGTTCCTTACTCTCCAAAAACTCAAACGGAACAAAGTTTGGACCAAGTTCGTCAAAACCATAAAAAAAACTCTCATTGGGACGAACTTTGGGTTCCGAGCTCTCAAATACTGAAACGAAGCAAAGTTTGGACCATGTGTGGTCCAAACCACCTAAAGAACTCTCATTGGGCCGAACTTTGAGTTCCTTACTCTCCACAAACTAAAACAGTGGAAAGATTCGACCAAGTTCGTCCAAACCATATGAAAAACTCTCATTGGGACGAACTTTGGGTTCCGAGCTCTCAAATTATGAAACGGAGCAAAGTTTGGACCATGTGTGGTCCAAACCACCTAAAGAACTCTCATTGGGCCGAACTTTGAGTTCCTTAATCTCCACAAACTAAAACAGTGGAAAGATTCGACCAAGTTCGTCCAAACCATATGAAAAACTCTCATTGGGACGAACTTTGGGTTCCGAGCTCTCAAATTATGAAACGGAGCAAAGTTTGGACCATGTGTGGTCCAAACCACCTAAAGAACTCTCATTGGGCCGAACTTTGAGTTCCTTACTCTCCAAAAACTCAAACGGAGCAAAGTTTGGACCAAGTTCGTCCAAACCATATGAAAAACTCTCATTGGGACAAACTTTGGGTTCCGAGCTCTCAAATAATGAAACGGACGAAAGTTTGGACCATGTCTGGTCCAGACCACCTAAACAACTCTCATTGGGCCGAACTTTGAGTTCCTTACTCTCCAAAAACTCAAACGGAGAAAAGTTTGGACCAAGTTCGTCCAAACCATATGAAGAACTCTCATTGGGACGAACTTTGGGTTCCGAGCTCTCAAATAATGAAACGGAGCAAAGTTTGGACCATGTGTGGTCCAAACCACCTAAAGAACGCTCATTGGGCTGAACTTTGAGTTCCTTACTCTCCAAAAACTCAAAAGGAGCAAAGTTTGGACCAAGTTCGTCCAAACCATATGAAAAACTCTCATTGGGACGAACTTTGGGTTCCGAGCTCTCAAATACTGAAACGGAGCAAAGTTTGGACGATGTGTGGTCCACACCACCTAAAGAACTCTCATTGGGCCGAACTTTGAGTTCCTTACTCTCCAAAAACTCAAACGGAGCAAAGTCGGACCAAGTTCGTTAAAACCATATGAAAAACTCTCATTCGGACGAACTTTGGGTTCCGAGCTCTCAAATACTGAAACGGAGCAAAGTTTGGACGATGTGTGGTCCACACCACCTAAAGAACTCTGATTGGGCCGAACTTTGATTTCCTTACTCTCCAAAAACTAAAACGGAGCAAAGTTTGGACCAAGTTCGTCCAAACCATATGAAAAACTTTCATTGGAACGAACTTTGGGTTCCGAGCTCTCAAATACTGAAACGGAGCAAAGTTTGGACGATGTGTGGTCCACACCACCTAAAGAACTCTCATTGGGCAGAACTTTGAGTTCCTTACTCTCCAAAAACACAAACGGAGGAAAGTTTGGACCAAGTTCGTCCAATCCATATGAAAAACTCTCATTATGACGAACTTTGGGTTCCGAGCTCTCAAATACTGAAACGGAGTAAAGTTTGGACCATGTGTCGTCCAAACCACCTTAAGAACTCTCATTGGGTCGAACTTTGAGTTCCTTACTCTCCAAAAACTCAAAGGGACCAAAGTTTCCACCATGTTCGTCCAAACGTATGAAAAACTCTCATTGGGATGAACTTTGGGTTCCGAGCTCTCAAATACTGACACGGAGCAAAGTTTGGACCATGTGTCGTCCAAACCACCTTAAGAACTTTCATTGGGTCGAACTTTAAGTTCCTTACTCTCCAAAAACTCAAAGGGACAAAAGTTTCGACCATGTTCGTCCAAACCATATGAAAAACTCTCATTGGGACGAACTTTGGGTTCCGAGCTCTCAAATACTGAAACGGAGCAACGTTTGGACCATTTGTGGTCCAAACCACCTAAAGAACTCTCATTGGGTCGAACTTTGAGTTCCTTACTATCCAAAAACTCAAAGGGACCAAAGTTTCGACCAAGTTCGTCCAAACCATATGAAAAACATTCATTGGGACGAACTTTGGGTTCCGAGCTCTCAAATACTGAAACGGAGCAAAGTTTGGACCATGTGTGGTCCAAACAACCTAAAGAACTCTCATTGGGCCGAACTTTGAGTTCCTTACTCTCCAAAAACTCAAACAGAGCAAAGTTTGGACCAAGTTCGTCCAAACCATATGAAAAACTCTCATTGGAACGAACTTTGGGTTCCGAGCTCTCAAATAATGAAACGGAGCAAAGTTTGGACCATGTGTGGTCCAAACAACCTAAAGAACTCTCATTGGGCCGAACTTTGAGTTCCTTACTCTCCAAAAACTCAAACGGAACAAAGTTTGGACCAAGTTCGTCCAAACCATATGAAAAACTCTCATTGGGACAAACTTTCGGTTCCGAGTTCTCAAACAATGAAACGGAGCAAAGTTTGGACCATGTGTTATGAAACTCCCAAGAAATGGATCTAACAACCTTGCTAAAAAACAAGACCTTTAGATCTCAAATCTGAAAACCCCAAAGAACAATATGGAACCAACCCAAGGAAAAGTTTTGAAACGGATTACCTTGATGATCAATATCAAGAGTAAAGAAAACTTGTTTCTAAACTCGTGATTCGAATCACTCCACAAGAGGTTTGATCAACACCACTTGAATGACTCTAGCATGCAAGATCTAAACACAAGAAATTGCACAATTTGAAAAAAACTCAGCTCAACACAAAGCTAAGAGAAAACCCAATATATTTCACTCAAAATATTCTGGTTTGTGTTACATCCAAGATGGCTTTTTATAGCCTTCAAAATATAACCTAAATTCAGCTTAAATGACATATTTAAGAGTGTAACCTCCACAATATTAAAGCCCATAATCAGCCACTACTCAAATGTAACCTATAAGTTATGAAAAAGACTTAAAAACTGAAAATTATATAATGGAGGGCCATAAATCCGAGAATTGAACTCCAATGGTCAGCTTTGAGTTGTTTGTAACCTCCCATATTAATTGAAGCTTCACTTGGAGTAGTTTAAGCTTAAGTTCCATAAAGCCAACTATAGTTCATTAAATGCAAGTGAAAATGCATTTAACGTGTCTCCATCTTGAATCTCAATTTTGGAAATAGTGTAGGGAAATAGTCCAACATCTCCTTGAACGTCCTTTGTCGAGCTCACCATAGCTTGAATATAGGTGATTAATGCTTGTTGTATCTTCTTGGCTCTCGACCTTGTAATTGGACCTTGAGGCATGACAATAGATGTAGCTTGGTTCACATCATCTTCTCCCTCTTCAGAAGGATTCGTCCTCGAATCATAGCCATCACCTACATCAAAAGGACTCAAGTCAGCAACATTAAAGGTTGCACTAACACCATACTCACCTGGTAAATCAATTTTATAAGCATTGTCATTGATGCGCTCAAGAACTTGGAAAGGACCATCTCCTCTGGGCAAAAGTTTCGATCTTCTTTGTGTAGGAAACCTTTCTTTTCGAAAATGCACCCAAACCCAATCTCCAGGTTTGAAGACTAAAAGCTTGCGTCCCTTATTAATTCTTGAAGCAACCTTGGAATTATGCTTCTCAATGTTCTCTTTCACTTTTTGGTGCAGCTTATGAACAAAGTCAACCTTTGCATTGGCATCAAAACTCACAAACTCATTAGGGGGCATAGGTAATAAATCAATAGGAGTTAGAGGATTAAAGCCATAAACAATTTCAAAAGGAGTGCATTTAGTAGTGCTATGTACAGCCCTATTATATGCAAATTCTATGAATGGCAAACAATCCTCCCAAGTCTTAAGATTCTTGTCGATAATAGCTCTAAGCATAGTAGTCATGGTCCGATTAACAACCTCAGTTTGTCCATCCGTTTGTGGATGACATGTAGTTGAATACACTAGCTTAGTTCCCAATTTACCCCACAAAACACGCCAAAAGTGACTTAAAAATTTAACATCACGATCACTTACTATGCTTTTAGGAATACCATGCAATCTCACAACCTCCCTAAAAAATAAATCAGCAATATGCTTTGCATCATCAGTTTTGTGACAAGGAATAAAATGAGCCATTTTACTAAATCTATCAACCACAACAAAGATGCTATCCCTACCTTTCCTAGTTCTAGGTAAGCCTAAAACAAAATCCATTGATATATCAATCCAAGGACCATTAGGAATGGGCAAAGGTGAATACAAACCTTGTGGTTGAAGCCTAGACTTAGCTTGTTTACATGTTATGCATCGTGCACACACTTTATTAACATCATGTCTCATTTTAGGCCAGTAAAAGTGTTCAGCAAGCATATCATAAGTTTTAGAAACTCCAAAATGAGCCATTAAGCCACCTCCATGAGCTTCCCTTACAAGTAACTCACGAATGGAACAAAATGGTATGCAAAGTTTCCCTTTTCTAAACAAAAATCCATCAAACAACATGTAATCATCCACAACAAGTCCTTTTTCACAAGATTCAACAAAAGGAGCAAAGAACACATCATGATGATACAAAGACTTTATATGCTCAAAACCCAAAAACTTAGCATTCAATCGGTTAAAAAGAGCATACCTTCGAGACAAAGCATCAGCAACAACATTCTCTTTACCTTGTTTATACTTAATGACATAAGGAAATGACTCGATGAACTCCACCCATTTAGCATGGCGACGATTGAGCTTATCTTGACCTCTCAAGTGTTTTAAACTCTCATGATCAGTATGAATAACAAACTCTTTAGGCCAAAGATAATGTTGCCAAGTTTGTAATGCACGAACCAAAGCATAAAGTTCTTTGTCATAAGTCGGATACTTCAAAGAAGCACCATTCAATTTTTCACTAAAGAACATTAAAGGTCTTTGATTTTGCATTAAAACAGCCCCTATTCCAACACCACTAGCATCACATTCAATTTCAAAAGTTAAGTCAAAATTAGGTAATGCCAGTAATGGAGCAGAACTCAATTTTTCTTTCAAAGTATTAAAAGCAAGTTCTTGGTCTTTTCCCCATTCAAAAGAAACATTTTTTTTAACAAGTTCATTCAAAGGTGAAGCAATAGTACTAAAATCCTTTATGAACCTACGATAAAATCCTGCAAGACCATGAAAACTTCTTACCTCACTTACACTTTTAGGTGTAGGCCAATCTCGTATTGCCTTTACCTTCTCCTCGTCAACCTCAACACCATTAGATGAAACGACAAATCCAAGAAAATTAACTTTTTCCATACAAAAGCTACATTTTTTAAAATTTGCATACAAGCATTCTTTTCGCAAAGTAATGAAAACAGAACGCACATGCTCAACATGCTCATCTAAGGATTTAGAATAAACAAGTATGTCATCAAAATACACAACCACAAACTTCCCTAAGTATTCACGCAAGACATGATTCATTAACCTCATGAATGTACTAGGTGCATTAGTCAATCCAAAAGGCATAACTAACCACTCATAAAGGTCATACTTAGTTTTGAAAGCGGTTTTCCATTCATCACCAATATGCATGCGAATTTGATGATAACCTGATTTCAAATCAATTTTAGTAAATAGACTACATCCATGCAACTCATCAAGCATATCATCTAATCTAGGAATTGGATGCCTATACTTAATAGTTATCTTGTTTATAGCCCTACAATCAACACACATCCGCCATGATCCATCTTTCTTAGGCACAAGAATAACCGGAACAGAACATGGACTCAAACTCTCACGCACATACCCTTTATCAAGGAGTTCACTTACTTGCCTTTGTATTTCTTCAGCCTCCTTTGGATTAGTCCTATATGCTGGACGATTTGGAATGGTCGCTCCCGGAATGAAGTCAATCTTGTGCTCAATTCCTCTAAGTGGTGGCAAACCACTTGGCATCTCCTCGGGAAATAAATCTTCAAACTCCTGCAAAAGTGTAACAAAAACACTAGGCAAAGAAGGGTTAAGCTCGTTAGTAAGAAAACAAGACCCTTTGTACAAAAGTACAAGAATGGTCCGGTTAGAGAGCAAAACATTCCTAGCCTCACTTGATCTAACATACAAGCTCACTATTTTGGCTTTTCTCTCATTTTTCTCTCTAGGCCGATTGCTAGTCACTTGCTTTTCACTCAACTCTTTTTTTTCTCTCAATTCTTTTTCTTTCATTTCTTTTGAACCTTTTGCTTTTGCATCGACCTCTTGCCTTTTCTTTTCAAGTTTACATTGATCAATATACACGTCTGTTGGAGACAAAGGTACAAGAGTAGTTTTTCTCCCATTATGAGTAAAAGAGTAACGATTAGCATACCCATCATAGACTACCCGACGATCAAATTGCCAAGGTCTCCCCAACAATAAATCCCCAGCATGCATGGATACAACATCACACAAAACATCATCAGCATACTTCCCAATGGTAAAAGAAACAAGAGCTTGCCTACTTACCCTTACCTCCCCACAATCATTCAACCATTGAAGCCTATATGGTTTAGGATGGGGTTTGGTTTCTAAATTAAGTCTCTTGACCAGAATGGAACTCACAACATTGGTACAACTACCACTATCGATAACCACACTACAAGGTACAGATTGAACAAGACACCTAGTGTGAAATAAGTTCTCCCGTTGGTCTAGACTATCCTCCTTAATTTGGGTGTTTAAAGCTCTCCTAGTGACTAAGGACATATAAGTAGGATCCTCTTCACTAAACTCATCACTTTCACACTCTACTTTTCCTTCCTCTATGACCTCATCTTCCTCTTCATCCTCCGTCACAAACTCTCCCTCTCGAAGGATCATCGTTCTCCTATTTGGGCAATCTCTACTATAATGACCTACCCCTTGACATTTCCAGCACTTCAAATCCCTATTTCGCACATTAGATTCATCTACCTTCTCTTTCCCCTTCTTGGAACTCTCCCCCTTTTCAAACTTCTCTTTAGGTTTCTCATACCCCTCTCGATTTCTAGGCTTATAATCAATACTCTTACTATCCCTTTTCCATGATGAGCTAGAGTTGGAAAAGTGTTTAGAAGAATACCGTCGTGACTTTCGTTGGAGTTGCCTCTCAATTTTGATTGCAATATGCAGCATCTCTTCCATGTCAAAATAAGGTTGTAGATCAACCTTGTCCGCAATCTCCGTGTTTAGCCCATTAAGAAACCGTGCCATGAGATTCTCCATGTCTTCATCTATATCAAGTCGATCCATCAACGTATCCATCTCCTTGTAATAATCCTCCACGGACTTACTTCCTTGTTTCAATGCTTGAAGCTTTTGCGCCATGTCCCGTTGAAAATGTTTTGGAACAAAACGCTTCCTCATGGCCTCCTTGAACTCGTACCAATCATCGATCGGTGCCTCAAGATTTCTTCTCCTACTTGACATCAACTTATCCCACCATGTTTGAGCATATTGTTTAAATTGAGCAACACATAATATTACCTTCTTTTCATCACTGAAATTATGGCAATTGAATACGGACTCCACTGACTTCTCCCATTCAAGGTATTCCTCCGGATCGGTTTTGCCATAGAACTTTGGAAGCTTCAATTTGATGTTACCCACATTTCGATCAACTCCCTCATATTGAGGAACTCGTTGTTGGAAAATATGATGTCCTCGTCCACGACCTCGCCCTCTTTCCATGCCACGACCAGCACGTCTTTGTCTTCCTCTTGGAACCGCTACCAAGGTAACTTGGTCATCATCTGGTTGATCGGAACCATCATCCTCATAGTCATCCTCTCGATCATTGTCAATACGTGGTGGTGGAACTCTCTCACGAGGTTGGTACTGAGCCTCCAACCTTCCCATGCGTTCGGACAACTCTTCTATACCACGAATCATTCTTTCCATGGTTCCTTGTTGTGCCTCTCTCATCCGTGCTTCAGTAATGTTAGGATCATTCTCATGATTTGCCATACTACAAAACAAAGTTAAGTGACAAAAAAAAAAAAAAAAATAATGGACCTAACAAGCGCTCCCTCACACGTTTCACTCGTTAATGAAGACCACTCGTGTTTAACACTCAACACTCAAAACAATGTACCACTCCCTTACAATCACACCCTCACAAATTGGCACACAGAAATCACACTCCAAAACAGATTGGTATTAAGTCTAGCAAAGTTAAAGAGCTAAGCAGTGCAATTCAAGTGATTAGTCCACACACTTAGAACACAATCAAAGGTATTAAAGGAGCAATCCGAATAACAACAAAGAAACAAGTTTAAGAAAAAAAAATATTGGAATATGATTAGGGAAGAAAGAAACAAACTTAGAACAAAGAGAAACAAAGTTGGACAGAATTGAAATGGTATGCAAAGTAGTTACTAAGTTGAATTCAAAAAAATTGATAAAGATGATGTTAACTCCGGGCAAATGATGAATAATGGTGTTTAATTCAGCCTTAGTAACAGATAGGAGTTAAATATAACAGCAACAAAAGAGAATTGACTAAGCCCAATTGTAACTGCCACATTTAATGCCCAACGGTTTTCTTTTGTTTGAATTCTGGATGTAACTGATATGTTGGAACTTTAAACGGTCAAATCTGAATCTAAGAAGAGAGTATTAACATTAGAACATTCAGATGAACATGCTTTCAAACAATGAATACAAAGAAGTCAGCAAGAATTTGCTCTCGGGCTGTACAGATTTCCTTTGACAGATTTTCAAAATATGCCTAAATCACCCTGAAGCAAACCGATTTAGAAGTTCTCAATGAAGGAAAAGTTGTAGATAAGACTTCAATCTAAAACTTTGTAGAAGACAAGAACATGAAATGAAGAACGGAAATGATATATTTTTTTTCTTTTTTAAGACAGCAGAATAGCATGCCCAGATTTACGAAAACTGAAGAAAAAAAAAACAAATAGAACAAAAAGATAAACACAAGGAAACATATGTCCGATCAAAGAGCCTAATGCTCTGATACCAAATGTTATGAAACTCCCAAGAAATGGATCTAACAACCTTGCTAAAAAACAAGACCTTTAGATCTCAAATCTGAAAACCCCAAAGAACAATATGGAACCAACCCAAGGAAAAGTTTTGAAACGGATTACCTTGATGATCAATATCAAGAGTAAAGAAAACTTGTTTCTAAACTCGTGATTCGAATCACTCCACAAGAGGTTTGATCAACACCACTTGAATGACTCTAGCATGCAAGATCTAAACACAAGAAATTGCACAATTTGAAAAAAACTCAGCTCAACACAAAGCTAAGAGAAAACCCAATATATTTCACTCAAAATATTCTGGTTTGTGTTACATCCAAGATGGCTTTTTATAGCCTTCAAAATATAACCTAAATTCAGCTTAAATGACATATTTAAGAGTGTAACCTCCACAATATTAAAGCCCATAATCAGCCACTACTCAAATGTAACCTATAAGTTATGAAAAAGACTTAAAAACTGAAAATTATATAATGGAGGGCCATAAATCCGAGAATTGAACTCCAATGGTCAGCTTTGAGTTGTTTGTAACCTCCCATATTAATTGAAGCTTCACTTGGAGTAGTTTAAGCTTAAGTTCCATAAAGCCAACTATAGTTCATTAAATGCAAGTGAAAATGCATTTAACGTGTCTCCATCTTGAATCTCAATTTTGGAAATAGTGTAGGGAAATAGTCCAACATCTCCTTGAACGTCCTTTGTCGAGCTCACCATAGCTTGAATATAGGTGATTAATGCTTGTTGTATCTTCTTGGCTCTCGACCTTGTAATTGGACCTTGAGGCATGACAATAGATGTAGCTTGGTTCACATCACCATGTGTGGTCCACACCACCTAAAGAACTCTCATTGGGTCGAACTCTGAGTTCCTTACTCTCAAAAAACTCAAAGGGACCAAAGTTTCGACCATGTTTGTCCAAACCATATGAAAAACTCTCATAATGACGAACTTTGGGTTCCGAGCTCTCAAATACTGAAACGGAGCAAAGTTTGGACGATGTGTGGTCCACACCACCTAAAGAACTCTCATTGGGCCGAACTTTGAGTTCCTTACTCTCCAAAAACTCAAACGGAGCAAAGTCGGACCAAGTTCGTCAAAACCATATGAAAAACTCTCATTGGGACGAACTTTGGGTTCCGAGCTCTCAAATACTGAAACGGAGCAAAGTTTGGACGATGTGTGGTCCACACCACCTAAAGAACTCTGATTGGGCCGAACTTTGATTTCCTTACTCTCCAAAAACTAAAACGGAGCAAAGTTTGGACCAAGTTCGTCCAAACCATATGAAAAACTTTCATTGGAACGAACTGTGGGTTCCGAGCTCTCAAATACTGAAACGGAGCAAAGTTTGGAAGATGTGTGGTCCACACCACCTAAAGAACTCTCATTGGGCAGAACTTTGAGTTCCTTACTCTCCAAAAACACAAACGGAGGAAAGTTTGGACCAAGTTCGTCCAATCCATATGAAAAACTCTCATTATGACGAACTTTGGGTTCCGAGCTCTCAAATACTGAAACGGAGTAAAGTTTGGACCATGTGTCGTCCAAACCACCTTAAGAACTCTCATTGGGTCGAACTTTGAGTTCCTTACTCTCCAAAAACTCAAAGGGACCAAAGTTTCCACCATGTTCGTCCAAACGTATGAAAAACTCTCATTGGGATGAACTTTGGGTTCCGAGCTCTCAAATACTGACACGGAGCAAAGTTTGGACCATGTGTCGTCCAAACCACCTTAAGAACTTTCATTGGGTCGAACTTTAAGTTCCTTACTCTCCAAAAACTCAAAGGGACAAAAGTTTCGACCATGTTCGTCCAAACCATATGAAAAACTCTCATTGGGACGAGCTTTGGGTTCCGAGCTCTCAAATACTGAAACGGAGCAACGTTTGGACCATTTGTGGTCCAAACCACCTAAAGAACTCTGATTGGGTCGAACTTTGAGTTCCTTACTATCCAAAAACTCAAAGGGACCAAAGTTTCGACCAAGTTCGTCCAAACCATATGAAAAACATTCATTGGGACGAACTTTGGGTTCCGAGCTCTCAAATACTGAAACGGAGCAAAGTTTGGACCATGTGTGGTCCAAACAACCTAAAGAACTCTCATTGGGCCGAACTTTGAGTTCCTTACTCTCCAAAAACTCAAACAGAGCAAAGTTTGGACCAAGTTCGTCCAAACCATATGAAAAACTCTCATTGGGACGAACTTTGGGTTCCGAGCTCTCAAATAATGAAACGGAGCAAAGTTTGGACCATGTGTGGTCCAAACAACCTAAAGAACTCTCATTGGGCCGAACTTTGAGTTCCTTACTCTCCAAAAACTCAAACGGAACAAAGTTTGGACCAAGTTCGTCAAAACCATAAAAAAAACTCTCATTGGGACGAACTTTGGGTTCCGAGCTCTCAAATACTGAAACGAAGAAAAGTTTGGACCATGTGTGGTCCAAACCACCTAAAGAACTCTCATTGGGTCGAACTTTGAGTTCCTTACTCTCCACAAACTAAAATAGTGGAAAGATTCAACCAAGTTCGTCCAAACCATATGAAAAACTCTCATTGGGACGAACTTTGGGTTCCGAGCTCTCAAATTATGAAACGGAGCAAAGTTTGGACCATGTGTGGTCCAAACCACCTAAAGAACTCTCATTGGGCCGAACTTTGAGTTCCTTACTCTCCACAAACTAAAACAGTGGAAAGATTCGACGAAGTTCGTCCAAACCATATGAAAAACTCTCATTGGGACGAACTTTGGGTTCCGAGCTCTCAACTTATGAAACGGAGCAAAGTTTGGACCATGTGTGGTCCAAACCACCTAAAGAACTCTCATTGGGCCGAACCTTGAGTTCCTTACTCTCCAAAAACTCAAACGGAGCAAAGTTTGGACCAAGTTCGTCCAAACCATATGAAAAACTCTCATTGGGACAAACTTTGGGTTCCGAGCTCTCAAATAATGAAACGGAGCAAAGTTTGGACCATGTGTGGTCCAAACCACCTAAAGAACGCTCATTGGGCTGAACTTTGAGTTCCTTACTCTCCAAAAACTCAAAAGGAGCAAAGTTTGGACCAAGTTCATCCAAACCATATGAAAAACTCTCATTGGGACGAACTTTGGGTTCCGAGCTCTCAAATACTGAAACGGAGCAAAGTTTGGACGATGTGTGGTCCACACCACCTAAAGAACTCTCATTGGGCCGAACTTTGAGTTCCTTACTCTCCAAAAACTCAAACGGAGAAAAGTCGGACCAAGTTCGTCAAAACCATATGAAAAACTCTCATTGGGACGAACTTTGGGTTCCGAGCTCTCAAATACTGAAACGGAGCAAAGTTTGGACGATTTGTGGTCCACACCACCTAAAGAACTCTGATTGGGCCGAACTTTGATTTCCTTACTCTCCAAAAACTAAAACGGAGCAAAGTTTGGACCAAGTTCGTCCAAACCATATGAAAAACTCTCATTGGGACGAACTTTGGGTTCCGAGCTCTCAAATTTTGAAACGGAGCAAAGTTTGGACGATGTGTGGTCCACACCACCTAAAGAACTCTCATTGGGCCGAACTTTGAGTTCCTTACTCTCCATAAACTCAAACGGTGCAAAGTCGGACCAAGTTTGTCCAAACCATATGAAAAACTCTCATTGGGACGAACTTTGGGTTCCGAGCTCTCAAATAATGAAACGGAGCAAAGTTTGGACCATGTGTCGTCCAAACCACCTAAAGAACGCTTATTGGGCTGAACT
>JAETGN010000142.1:0-156122 GCA_017139565.1 Luffa aegyptiaca | reverse complement strand
CCCAAGTTCGTCCAAACCATATGAAAAACTCTCATTGGAACGAACTTTGGGTTCCGAGCTGTCAAATACTGAAACGGAGCAAAGTTTGGACCATGTGTCGTCCAAACCACCTTAAGAACTCTCATTGGGTCGAACTTTGAGTTCCTTACTCTCCAAAAACTCAAAGGGACCAAAGTTTCGACCAAGTTCGTCAAAACCATATGAAAAAACTCTCATTGGGACGAACTTTGGGTTCCGAGCTCTCAAATACTGAAACGGAGCAAAGTTTGGACCATGTGTGGTCCAAACCACCAAAAGAACTCTCATTGGGTCGAACTTTGAGTTCCTTACTATCCAAAAACTCAAACGGTGGAAAGTTTGGACCAAGTTCGTCCAAACCATATGAAAAACTCTCATTGGGACGAACTTTGGGTTCCGAGCTCTCAAATACTGAAACGGAGCAAAGTTTGCACCATGTGTCGTCCAAACCACCTAAAGAACTCTCATTGGGTCGAACTTTGAGTTCCTTACACTCCAAAAACTCAAAGGGACCAAAGTTTCGACAATGTTCGTCAAAACCATATGAAAAACTCTCATTGGGACGAACTTTGGGTTCCGAGCTCTCAAATACTGAAACGGAGCAAAGTTTGGACCATGTGTGGTCCAAACCACCAAAAGAACTCTCATTGGGTCGAACTTTGAGTTCCTTACTATCCAAAAACTCAAACGGAGGAAAGTTTGGACCAAGTTCGTCCAAACCATATGACAAAATTTTATTGGGACGAACTTTGCGTTCCGAGCTCTCAAATACTGAAACGGAGCAAAGTTTGCACCATGTGTCGTCCAAACCACCTAAAGAACTCTCATTGGGTCGAACTTTGAGTTCCTTACTCTCCAAAAACTCAAAGGGAGCAAAGTTTCGACCAAGTTCGTCCAAACCATAAAAAAAACTCTCATTAGGACGAACTTTGGGTTCCGAGCTCTCAAATACTGAAACGGAGCAAAGTTTGGACCATGTGTGGTCCAAACCACCAAAAGAACTCTCATTGGGCCGAACTTTGAGTTCCTTACTCTCGAAAAACTCTAACGGTGGAAAGTTTGGACCAAGTTCGTCCAAACCATATGAAAAACTCTCATTGGGACGAACTTTGGGTTCCGAGCTCTAAAATACAGAAACGGAGCAAAGTTTGCACCATGTGTCGTCCAAACCACCTTAAGAACTCTCATTGGGTCGAACTTTGAGTTCCTTACTCTACAAAAACTGAAAGGGAGCAAAGTTTCGACCAAGTTCGTCCAAGCCATAAAAAAAAACTCTCATTGGGACGAACTTTGGGTTCCGAGCTCTCAAATACTGAAACGGAGCAAAGTTTGGACCATGTGTCGTCCAAACCACCTTAAGAACTCTCATTGGGTCGAACTTTGAGTTCCTTACTCTCCAAAAACTCAAAGGGACCAAAGTTTCGACCAAGTTCGTCAAAACCATATGAAAAACTCTCATTGGGACGAACTTTGGGTTCCGAGCTCTCAAATACTGAAACGGAGCAAAGTTTGGACCATGTGTGGTCCAAACCACCAAAAGAACTCTCATTGGGTCGAACTTTGAGTTCCTTACTATCCAAAAACTCAAACGGTGGAAAGTTTGGACCAAGTTCGTCCAAACCATATGAAAAACTCTCATTGGGACGAACTTTGGGTTCCGAGCTCTCAAATACTGAAACGGAGCAAAGTTTGCACCATGTGTCGTCCAAACCACCTAAAGAACTCTCATTGGGTCGAACTTTGAGTTCCTTACACTCCAAAAACTCAAAGGGACCAAAGTTTCGACCAAGTTCGTCAAAACCATATGAAAAACTCTCATTGGGACGAACTTTGGGTTCCGAGCTCTCAAATACTGAAACGGAGCAAAGTTTGGACCATGTGTGGTCCAAACCACCAAAAGAACTCTCATTGGGTCGAACTTTGAGTTCCTTACTATCCAAAAACTCAAACGGAGGAAAGTTTGGACCAAGTTCGTCCAAACCATATGACAAAATTTTATTGGGACGAACTTTGCGTTCCGAGCTCTCAAATACTGAAACGGAGCAAAGTTTGCACCATGTGTCGTCCAAACCACCTAAAGAACTCTCATTGGGTCGAACTTTGAGTTCCTTACTCTCCAAAAACTCAAAGGGAGCAAAGTTTCGACCAAGTTCGTCCAAACCATAAAAAAAACTCTCATTGGGACGAACTTTGGGTTCCGAGCTCTCAAATACTGAAACGGAGCAAAGTTTGGACCATGTGTGGTCCAAACCACCAAAAGAACTCTCATTGGGCCGAACTTTGAGTTCCTTACTCTCGAAAAACTCTAACGGTGGAAAGTTTGGACCAAGTTCGTCCAAACCATATGAAAAACTCTCATTGGGACGAACTTTGGGTTCCGAGCTCTCAAATACAGAAACGGAGCAAAGTTTGCACCATGTGTCGTCCAAACCACCTTAAGAACTCTCATTGGGTCGAACTTTGAGTTCCTTACTCTACAAAAACTGAAAGGGAGCAAAGTTTCGACCAAGTTCGTCCAAGCCATAAAAAAAAACTCTCATTGGGACGAACTTTGGGTTCCGAGCTCTCAAATACTGAAACGGAGCAAAGTTTGGACCATGTGTCGTCCAAACCACCTTAAGAACTCTCATTGGGTCGAACTTTGAGTTCCTTACTCTCCAAAAACTCAGAGGGACCAAAGTTTCGACCAAGTTCGTCAAAACCATATGAAAAACTCTCATTGGGACGAACTTTGGGTTCCGAGCTCTCAAATACTGAAACGGAGCAAAGTTTGGACCATGTGTGGTCCAAACCACCAAAAGAACTCTCATTGGGTCGAACTTTGAGTTCCTTACTATCCAAAAACTCAAACGGTGGAAAGTTTGGACCAAGTTCGTCCAAACCATATGAAAAACTCTCATTGGGACGAATTTTGGGTTCCGAGCTCTCAAATACTGAAACGGAGCAAAGTTTGGACCATGTGTCGTCCAAACCACCTTAAGAACTCTCATTGGGTCGAACTTTGAGTTCCTTACTCTCCAAAAACTCAGAGGGACCAAAGTTTCGACCAAGTTCGTCAAAACCATATGAAAAACTCTCATTGGGACGAACTTTGGGTTTCGAGCTCTCAAATACTAAAACGGAGCAAAGTTTGGACCATGTGTGGTAAAAACCACCTAAAGAACTCTCATTGGGTTGAACTTTGAGTTCCTTACTCTCCAAAAACTCAAACGGTGGAAACTTTGGACCAAGTTCGTCCAAACCATATGAAAAACACTCATTGGGACGAACTTTGGGTTCCGAGCTCTCAAATACTGAAACGGAGCAAAGTTTGCACCATGGGTCGTCCAAACCACCTAAAGAACTCTCATTGGGTCGAACTTTGAGTTCCTTACTCTCCAAAAACTTAAAGGGAGCAAGCTTTCGACCAAGTTCGTCCAAGCCATAAAAAAAAAACTCTCATTGGGACGAACTTTGGGTTCCGAGCTCTCAATACTGAAACGGAGCAAAGTTTGGACCATGTGTCGTCCAAACCACCTTAAGAACTCTCATTGGGTCGAACTTTGAGTTCCTTACTCTCCAAAAACTCAAAGGGACCAAAGTTTCGACCAAGTTCGTCAAAACCATATGAAAAACTCTCATTGGGACGAACTTTGGCTTCCGAGCTCTCAAATACTGAAACGGAGCAAAGTTTGGACCATGTGTGGTCCAAACCACCAAAAGAACTCTCATTGGGTCGAACTTTGAGTTCCTTACTATCGAAAAACTCAAACGGTAGAAAGTTTGGACCAAGTTCGTCCAAACCATATGAAAAACTCTCATTGGGACGAACTTTGGGTTTCGAGCTCTCAAATACTGAAACGGAGCAAAGTTTGCACCATGTGTCGTCCAAACCACCTAAAGAACTCTCATTGGGTCGAACTTTGAGTTCCTTACTCTCCAAAAACTCAAAGGGACCAAAGTTTCGACCAAGTTCGTCGAAACCATATGAAAAACTCTCATTGGGACGAACTTTGGGTTCCGAGCTCTCAAATACTGAAACGGAGCAAAGTTTGGACCATGTGTGGTCCAAACCACCCAAAGAACTCTCATTGGGTCGAACTTTGAGTTCCTTACTATCCAAAAACTCAAACGGAGGAAAGTTTGGACCAAGTTCGTCCAAACCATATGACAAAATTTTATTGGGACGAACTTTGCGTTCCGAGCTCTCAAATACTGAAACGGAGCAAAGTTTGCACCATGTGTCGTCCAAACCACCTAAAGAACTCTCATTGGGTCGAACTTTGAGTTCCTTACTCTCCAAAAACTCAAAGGGAGCAAAGTTTCGACCAAGTTCGTCCAAACCATAAAAAAAACTCTCATTGGGACGAACTTTGGGTTTCGAGCTCTCAAATACTAAAACGGAGCAAAGTTTGGACCATGTGTGGTAAAAACCACCTAAAGAACTCTCATTGGGTTGAACTTTGAGTTCCTTACTCTCCAAAAACTCAAACGGTGGAAACTTTGGACCAAGTTCGTCCAAACCATATGAAAAACACTCATTGGGACGAACTTTGGGTTCCGAGCTCTCAAATACTGAAACGGAGCAAAGTTTGCACCATGGGTCGTCCAAACCACCTAAAGAACTCTCATTGGGTCGAACTTTGAGTTCCTTACTCTCCAAAAACTCAAAGGGACCAAAGTTTCGACCAAGTTCGTCAAAACCATATGAAAAACTCTCATTGGGACGAACTTTGGGTTCCGAGCTCTCAAATACTGAAATGGAGCAAAGTTTGGACCATGTGTGGTCAAAACCACCAAAAGAACTCTCATTGGGCCGAACTTTGAGTTCCTTACTCTCCAAAAACTCAAACAGTGGAAAGTTTGGACCAAGTTCGTCCAAACCATATGAAAAACTCTCATTGGGACGAACTTTGGGTTCCGAGCTCTCAAATACAGAAACGGAGCAAAGTTTGCACCATGTGTCGTCCAAACCACCTAAAGAACTCTCATTGGGTCGAACTTTGAGTTCCTTACTCTGCAAAAACTCAAAGGGAGCAAAGTTTCGACCAAGTTCGTCGAAACCATATGAAAAACTCTCATTGGGACGAACTTTGGGTTCCGAGCTCTCAAATACTGAAACGGAGCAAAGTTTGGACCATGTGTGGTCCAAACAATCAAAAGAACTCTCATTGGGCCGAACTTTCAGTTCCTTACTCTCCAAAAACTCAAACGGTGGAAAGTTTGGACCAAGTTCGTCCAAACCATATGAAAAACTCTCATTGGGACGAACTTTGGGTTCCGAGCTCTCAAATACTGAAACGGAGCAAAGTTTGCACCATGTGTCGTCCAAACCACCTAAAGAACTCTCATTGGGTCGAACTTTGAGTTCCTTACTCTCCAAAAACTCAAAGGGACCAAAGTTTTGACCAAGTTCGTCAAAACCATATGAAAAACTCTCATTGGGACGAACTTTGGGTTCCGAGCTCTCAAATACTGAAACGGAGCAAAGTTTGGACCATGTGTGGTCCAAACAATCAAAAGAACTCTCATTGGGCCGAACTTTCAGTTCCTTACTCTCCAAAAACTCAAACGGTGTAAAGTTTGGACCAAGTTCGTCCAAACCATATGAAAAACTCTCATTGGAACGAACTTTGGGTTCCGAGCTCTCAAATACTGAAACGGAGCAAAGTTTGGACCATGTGTCGTCCAAACCACCTTAAGAACTCTCATTGGGTCGAACTTTGAGTTCCTTACTCTCCAAAAACTCAAAGGGACCAAAGTTTCGACCAAGTTCGTCAAAACCATATGAAAAACTCTCATTGGGACGAACTTTGGGTTCCGAGCTCTCAAATACTGAAACGGAGCAAAGTTTGGACCATGTGTGGTCCAAACCACCAAAAGAACTCTTATTGGGCCGAAATTTGAGTTCCTTACTCTCCAAAAACTCAAACGGTGGAAAGTTTGGACCAAGTTCGTCCAAACCATATGAAAAACTCTCATTGGGACGAACTTTTGGTTCCGAGCTCTCAAATACAGAAACGGAGCAAAGTTTGCACCATGTGTCGTCCAAACCACCTTAAGAACTCTCATTGGGTCGAACTTTGAGTTCCTTACTCTCCAAAAACTGAAAGGGAGCAAAGTTTCGACCAAGTTCGTCCAAGCCATAAAAAAAAACTCTCATTGGGACGAACTTTGGGTTCCGAGCTCTCAAATACTGAAACGGAGCAAAGTTTGGACCATGTGTCGTCCAAACCACCTTAAGAATTCTCATTGGGTCGAACTTTGAGTTCCTTACTCTCCAAAAACTCAAAGGGACCAAAGTTTCGACCAAGTTCATCAAAACCATATGAAAAACTCTCATTGGGACGAACTTTGGGTTCCGAGCTCTCAAATACTGAAACGGAGCAAAGTTTGGACCATGTGTGGTCCAAACCACCAAAAGAATTCACATTGGGCCGAACTTTGAGTTCCTTACTCTCCAAAAACTCAAACAGTGGAAAGTTTGGACCAAGTTCGTCCAAACCATATGAAAAACTCTCATTGGGACGAACTTTGGGTTCCGAGCTCTCAAATACAGAAACGGAGCAAAGTTTGCACCATGTGTCGTCCAAACCACCTAAAGAACTCTCATTGGGTCGAACTTTGAGTTCCTTACTCTGCAAAAACTCAAAGGGAGCAAAGTTTCGACCAAGTTCGTCGAAACCATATGAAAAACTCTCATTGGGACGAACTTTGGGTTCCGAGCTCTCAAATACTGAAACGGAGCAAAGTTTGGACCATGTGTGGTCCAAAAAATCAAAAGAACTCTCATTGGGCCGAACTTTCAGTTCCTTACTCTCCAAAAACTCAAACGGTGGAAAGTTTGGACCAAGTTCGTCCAAACCATATGAAAAACTCTCATTGGGACGAACTTTGGGTTCCGAGCTCTCAAATACTGAAACGGAGCAAAGTTTGCACCATGTGTCGTCCAAACCACCTAAAGAACTCTCATTGGGTCGAACTTTGAGTTCCTTACTCTCCAAAAACTCAAAGGGACCAAAGTTTTGACCAAGTTCGTCAAAACCATATGAAAAACTCTCATTGGGACGAACTTTGGGTTCCGAGCTCTCAAATACTGAAACGGAGCAAAGTTTGGACCATGTGTGGTCCAAACAATCAAAAGAACTCTCAATGGGCCGAACTTTCAGTTCCTTACTCTCCAAAAACTCAAACGGTGTAAAGTTTGGACCAAGTTCGTCCAAACCATATGAAAAACTCTCATTGGAACGAACTTTGGGTTCCGAGCTCTCAAATACTGAAACGGAGCAAAGTTTGGACCATGTGTCGTCCAAACCACCTTAAGAACTCTCATTGGGTCGAACTTTGAGTTCCTTACTCTCCAAAAACTCAAAGGGACCAAAGTTTCGACCAAGTTCGTCAAAACCATATGAAAAACTCTCATTGGGACGAACTTTGGGTTCCGAGCTCTCAAATACTGAAACGGAGCAAAGTTTGGACCATGTGTGGTCCAAACCACCAAAAGAACTCTTATTGGGCCGAAATTTGAGTTCCTTACTCTCCAAAAACTCAAACGGTGGAAAGTTTGGACCAAGTTCGTCCAAACCATATGAAAAACTCTCATTGGGACGAACTTTTGGTTCCGAGCTCTCAAATACAGAAACGGAGCAAAGTTTGCACCATGTGTCGTCCAAACCACCTTAAGAACTCTCATTGGGTCGAACTTTGAGTTCCTTACTCTCCAAAAACTGAAAGGGAGCAAAGTTTCGACCAAGTTCGTCCAAGCCATAAAAAAAAACTCTCATTGGGACGAACTTTGGGTTCCGAGCTCTCAAATACTGAAACGGAGCAAAGTTTGGACCATTTGTCGTCCAAACCACCTTAAGAACTCTCATTGGGTCGAACTTTGAGTTCCTTACTCTCCAAAAACTCAAAGGGACCAAAGTTTCGACCAAGTTCGTCAAAACCATATGAAAAACTCTCATTGGGACGAACTTTGGGTTCCGAGCTCTCAAATACTGAAACGGAGCAAAGTTTGGACCATGTGTGGTCCAAACCACCAAAAGAATTCACATTGGGCCGAACTTTGAGTTCCTTACTCTCCAAAAACTCAAACGCTGGAAAGTTTGGACCAAGTTCGTCGAAACCATATGAAAAACTCTCATTGGGACGAACTTTGGGTTCCGAGCTCTCAAATACAGAAACGGAGCAAAGTTTGCACCATGTGTCGTCCAAACCACCTAAAGAACTCTCATTGGGTCGAACTTTGAGTTCCTTACTCTCCAAGAACGCAAAGGGAGCAAAGTTTTGAACAAGTTCGTCCAAACCATAAAAAAATCTCTCATTGGGACGAACTTTGGGTTCCGAGCTCTCAAATACTGAAACGGAGCAAAGTTTGGACCATGTGTGGTCAAAACCACCTAAAGAACTCTCATTGGGTTGAACTTTGAGTTCCTTACTCTCCAAAAACTCAAACGGTGGAAACTTTGGACCAAGTTCGTCAAAACCATATGAAAAACTCTCATTGGGACGAACTTTGGGTTCCGAGCTCTCAAATACTGAAACGGAGAAAAGTTTGGACCATGTGTGGTCCAAACCACCAAAAGAACTCTCATTGGGCCGAACTTTCAGTTCCTTACTCTCCAAAAACTCAAACGGTGGAAAGTTTGGACCAAGTTCGTCCAAACCATATGAAAAACTCTCATTGGGACGAACTTTGCGTTCTGAGCTCTCAAATACTGAAACGGAGCAAAGTTTGCACCATGTGTCGTCCAAACCACCTAAAGAACTCTCATTGGGTCGAACTTTGAGTTCCTTACTCTCCAAAAACTCAAAGGGAGCAAAGTTTCGACCAAGTTCGTCGAAACCATATGAAAAACTCTCATTGGGACGAACTTTGGGTTCCGAGCTCTCAAATACTGAAACGGAGCAAAGTTTGGACCATGTGTGGTCCAAACAATCAAAAGAACTCTCATTGGGCCGAACTTTCAGTTCCTTACTCTCCAAAAACTCAAACGGTGGAAAGTTTGGACCAAGTTCGTCCAAACCATATGAAAAACTCTCATTGGGACGAACTTTGGGTTCCGAGCTCTCAAATACTGAAACGGAGCAAAGTTTGCACCATGTGTCGTCCAAACCACCTAAAGAACTCTCATTGGGTCGAACTTTGAGTTCCTTACTCTCCAAAAACTCAAAGGGAGCAAAGTTTCGACCAAGTTCGTCCAAACCATAAAAAAAACTCTCATTGGGACGAACTTTGGGTTCCGAGCTCTCAAATACTGAAACGGAGCAAAGTTTGGACCATGTGTGGTCAAAACCACCTAAAGAACTCTCATTGGGTTGAACTTTGAGTTCCTTACTCTCCAAAAACTCAAACGGTGGAAACTTTGGACCAAGTTCGTCCGAACCATATGAAAAACTCTCATTGGGACGAACTTTGGGTTCCGAGCTCTCAAATACTGAAACGGAGCAAAGTTTGCACCATTTGTCGTCCAAACCACCTAAAGAACTCTCATTGGGTCGAACTTTGAGTTCCTTACTCTCCAAGAACTCAAAGGGAGCAAAGTTTCGACCAAGTTTTTCCGAACCATATGAAAAACTCTCATTGGGACGAACTTTGGGTTCCAAGCTCTCAAATACTGAAACGGAGCAAAGTTTGGACCATGTGTGGTAAAAACCATCAAAAGAACTCTCATTGGGCCGAACTTTCAGTTCCTTACTCTCCAAAAACTCAAACGGTGGAAAGTTTGGACCAAGTTCGTCCAAACCATATGAAAAACTCTCATTGGGACGAACTTTGGGTTCCGAGCTCTCAAATACTGAAACGGAGCAAAGTTTCGACCATTTGTCGTCCAAACCACCTAAAGAACTCTCATTGGGTCGAACTTTGAGTTCCTTACTCTCCAAAACTCAAAGGGACCAAAGTTTCGACCATGTTCGTCCAAACCATATGAAAAAACTCTCATTGGGACGAACTTTGGGTTTCGAGCTCTCAAATACTGAAACGGAGCAAAGTTTGGACCATGTGTGGTCCAAACCACCCAAAGAACTCTCATTGGACCGAACTTTGAGTTCCTTACTCTCCGAAAACTCAAACGGAGGAAAGTTTTGACCAAGTTCGTCCAAACCATATGAAAAACTCTCATTGGGACGAACTTTGCGTTCTGAGCTCTCAAATACTGAAACGGAGCAAAGTTTGCACCATGTGTCGTCCAAACCACCTAAAGAACTCTCATTGGGCCGAACTTTGAGTTCCTTACTCTCCAAAAACTCAAAGGGAGCAAAGTTTCGACCAAGTTCGTCGAAACCATATGAAAAACTCTCATTGGGACGAACTTTGGGTTCCGAGCTCTCAAATACTGAAACGGAGCAAAGTTTGGACCATGTGTGGTCCAAACAATCAAAAGAACTCTCATTGGGTCGAACTTTGAGTTCCTTACTCTCCAAAAACTGAAAGGGAGCAAAGTTTCGACCAAGTTCGTCCAAGCCATAAAAAAAAACTCTCATTGGGACGAACTTTGGGTTCCGAGCTCTCAAATACTGAAACGGAGCAAAGTTTGGACCATGTGTCGTCCAAACCACCTTAAGAACTCTCATTGGGTCGAACTTTGAGTTCCTTACTCTCCAAAAACTCAAAGGGACCAAAGTTTCGACCAAGTTCGTCAAAACCATATGAAAAACTCTCATTGGGACGAACTTTGGGTTCCGAGCTCTCAAATACTGAAACGGAGCAAAGTTTGGACCATGTGTGGTCCAAACCACCAAAAGAATTCACATTGGGCCGAACTTTGAGTTCCTTACTCTCCAAAAACTCAAACGGTGGAAAGTTTGGACCAAGTTCGTCGAAACCATATGAAAAACTCTCATTGGGACGAACTTTGGGTTCCGAGCTCTCAAATACAGAAACGGAGCAAAGTTTGCACCATGTGTCGTCCAAACCACCTAAAGAACTCTCATTGGGTCGAACTTTGAGTTCCTTACTCTCCAAGAACGCAAAGGGAGCAAAGTTTTGAACAAGTTCGTCCAAACCATAAAAAAATCTCTCATTGGGACGAACTTTGGGTTCCGAGCTCTCAAATACTGAAACGGAGCAAAGTTTGGACCATGTGTGGTCAAAACCACCTAAAGAACTCTCATTGGGTTGAACTTTGAGTTCCTTACTCTCCAAAAACTCAAACGGTGGAAACTTTGGACCAAGTTCGTCCAAACCATATGAAAAACTCTCATTGGGACGAACTTTGGGTTCCGAGCTCTCAAATACTGAAACGGAGAAAAGTTTGGACCATGTGTGGTCCAAACAATCAGAAAAACTCTCATTGGGCCGAACTTTCAGTTCCTTACTCTCCAAAAACTCAAACGGTGGAAAGTTTGGACCAAGTTCGTCCAAACCATATGAAAAACTCTCATTGGGACGAACTTTGCGTTCTGAGCTCTCAAATACTGAAACGGAGCAAAGTTTGCACCATGTGTCGTCCAAACCACCTAAAGAACTCTCATTGGGTCGAACTTTGAGTTCCTTACTCTCCAAAAACTCAAAGGGAGCAAAGTTTCGACCAAGTTCGTCGAAACCATATGAAAAACTCTCATTGGGACGAACTTTGGGTTCCGAGCTCTCAAATACTGAAACGGAGCAAAGTTTGGACCATGTGTGGTCAAAACCACCTAAAGAACTCTCATTGGGTTGAACTTTGAGTTCCTTACTCTCCAAAAACTCAAACGGTGGAAACTTTGGACCAAGTTCGTCCGAACCATATGAAAAACTCTCATTGGGACGAATTTGGGTTCCGAGCTCTCAAATACTGAAACGGAGCAAAGTTTGCACCATTTGTCGTCCAAACCACCTAAAGAACTCTCATTGGGTCGAACTTTGAGTTCCTTACTCTCCAAAAACTCAAAGGGAGCAAAGTTTCGACCAAGTTTTTCCGAACCATATGAAAAACTCTCATTGGGACGAACTTTGGGTTCCAAGCTCTCAAATACTGAAACGGAGCAAAGTTTGGACCATGTGTGGTAAAAACCATCAAAAGAACTCTCATTGGGCCGAACTTTCAGTTCCTTACTCTCCAAAAACTCAAACGGTGGAAAGTTTGGACCAAGTTCGTCCAAACCATATGAAAAACTCTCATTGGGACGAACTTTGGGTTCCGAGCTCTCAAATACTGAAACGGAGCAAAGCTTCGACCATGTGTCGTCCAAACCACCTAAAGAACTCTCATTGGGTCGAACTTTGAGTTCCTTACTCTCCAAAACTCAAAGGGACCAAAGTTTCGACCATGTTCGTCCAAACCATATGAAAAAACTCTCATTGGGACGAACTTTGGGTTTCGAGCTCTCAAATACTGAAACGGAGCAAAGTTTGGACCATACGTGGTCCAAACCACCCAAAGAACTCTCATTGGGCCGAACTTTGAGTTCCTTACTCTCCGAAAACTCAAACGGAGGAAAGTTTTGACCAAGTTCGTCAAAACCATATGAAAAACTCTCATTGGGACGAACTTTGCGTTCTGAGCTCTCAAATACTGAAACGGAGCAAAGTTTGCACCATGTGTCGTCCAAACCACCTAAAGAACTCTCATTGGGTCGAACTTTGAGTTCCTTACTCTCCAAAAACTCAAAGGGAGCAAAGTTTCGACCAAGTTCGTCGAAACCATATGAAAAACTCTCATTGGGACGAACTTTGGGTTCCGAGCTCTCAAATACTGAAACGGAGCAAAGTTTGGACCATGTGTGGTCCAAACAATCAAAAGAACTCTCATTGGGTCGAACTTTGAGTTCCTTACTCTCCAAAAACTCAAAGGGACCAAACTTTCGACCAAGTTCGTCAAAACCATATGAAAAACTCTCATTGGGACGAACTTTGGGTTCTGAGCTCTCAAATACTGAAACGGAGCAAAGTTTGGACCATGTGTGGTCCAAACCACCAAAAGAATTCACATTGGGCCGAACTTTGAGTTCCTTACTCTCCAAAAACTCAAACGGTGGAAAGTTTGGACCAAGTTCGTCGAAACCATATGAAAAACTCTCATTGGGACGAACTTTGGGTTCCGAGCTCTCAAATACAGAAACGGAGCAAAGTTTGCACCATGTGTCGTCCAAACCACCTAAAGAACTCTCATTGGGTCGAACTTTGAGTTCCTTACTCTCCAAGAACGCAAAGGGAGCAAAGTTTTGAACAAGTTCGTCCAAACCATAAAAAAATCTCTCATTGGGACGAACTTTGGGTTCCGAGCTCTCAAATACTGAAACGGAGCAAAGTTTGGACCATGTGTGGTCAAAACCACCTAAAGAACTCTCATTGGGTTGAACTTTGAGTTCCTTACTCTCCAAAAACTCAAACGGTGGAAACTTTGGACCAAGTTCGTCCAAACCATATGAAAAACTCTCATTGGGACGAACTTTGGGTTCCGAGCTCTCAAATACTGAAACGGAGAAAAGTTTGGACCATGTGTGGTCCAAACAATCAGAAGAACTCTCATTGGGCCGAACTTTCAGTTCCTTACTCTCCAAAAACTCAAACGGTGGAAAGTTTGGACCAAGTTCGTCCAAACCATATGAAAAACTCTCATTGGGACGAACTTTGCGTTCTGAGCTCTCAAATACTGAAACGGAGCAAAGTTTGCACCATGTGTCGTCCAAACCACCTAAAGAACTCTCATTGGGTCGAACTTTGACTTCCTTACTCTCCAAAAACTCAAAGGGAGCAAAGTTTCGACCAAGTTCGTCGAAACCATATGAAAAACTCTCATTGGGACGAACTTTGGGTTCCGAGCTCTCAAATACTGAAACGGAGCAAAGTTTGGACCATGTGTGGTCCAAACAATCAAAAGAACTCTCATTGGGCCGAACTTTCAGTTCCTTACTCTCCAAAAACTCAAACGGTGGAAAGTTTGGACCAAGTTCGTCCAAACCATATGAAAAACTCTCATTGGGACGAACTTTGGGTTCCGAGCTCTCAAATACTGAAACGGAGCAAAGTTTGGACCATGTGTGGTCAAAACCACCTAAAGAACTCTCATTGGGTTGAACTTTGAGTTCCTTACTCTCCAAAAACTGAAACGGTGGAAATTTTGGACCAAGTTCGTCCGAACCATATGAAAAACTCTCATTGGGACGAATTTGGGTTCCGAGCTCTCAAATACTGAAACGGAGCAAAGTTTGCACCATTTGTCGTCCAAACCACCTAAAGAACTCTCATTGGGTCGAACTTTGAGTTCCTTACTCTCCAAAAACTCAAAGGGAGCAAAGTTTCGACCAAGTTTTTCCGAACCATATGAAAAACTCTCATTGGGACGAACTTTGGGTTCCAAGCTCTCAAATACTGAAACGGAGCAAAGTTTGGACCATGTGTGGTAAAAACCATCAAAAGAACTCTCATTGGGCCGAACTTTCAGTTCCTTACTCTCCAAAAACTCAAACGGTGGAAAGTTTGGACCAAGTTCGTCCAAACCATATGAAAAACTCTCATTGGGACGAACTTTGGGTTCCGAGCTCTCAAATACTGAAACGGAGCAAAGTTTCGACCATGTGTCGTCCAAACCACCTAAAGAACTCTCATTGGGTCGAACTTTGAGTTCCTTACTCTCCAAAACTCAAAGGGACCAAAGTTTCGACCATGTTCGTCCAAACCATATGAAAAAACTCTCATTGGGACGAACTTTGGGTTTCGAGCTCTCAAATACTGAAACGGAGCAAAGTTTGGACCATGTGTGGTCCAAACCACCCAAAGAACTCCCATTGGGCCGAACTTTGAGTTCCTTACTCTCCGAAAACTTAAACGGAGGAAAGTTTTGACCAAGTTCGTCCAAACCATATGAAAAACTCTCATTGGGACGAACTTTGCGTTCTGAGCTCTCAAATACTGAAACGGAGCAAAGTTTGCACCATGTGTCGTCCAAACCACCTAAAGAACTCTCATTGGGTCGAACTTTGAGTTCCTTACTCTCCAAAAACTCAAAGGGAGCAAAGTTTCGACCAAGTTCGTCGAAACCATATGAAAAACTCTCATTGGGACGAACTTTGGGTTCCGAGCTCTCAAATACTGAAACGGAGCGAAGTTTGGACCATGTGTGGTCAAAACCACCTAAAGAACTCTCATTGGGTTGAACTTTGAGTTCCTTACTCTCCAAAAACTCAAACGGTGGAAACTTTGGACCAAGTTCGTCCAAACCATATGAAAAACTCTCATTGGGACGAACTTTGGGTTCCGAGCTCTCAAATACTGAAACGGAGAAAAGTTTGGACCATGTGTGGTCCAAACAATCAGAAGAACTCTCATTGGGCCGAACTTTCAGTTCCTTACTCTCCAAAAACTCAAACGGTGGAAAGTTTGGACCAAGTTCGTCCAAACCATATGAAAAACTCTCATTGGGACGAACTTTGCGTTCTGAGCTCTCAAATACTGAAACGGAGCAAAGTTTGCACCATGTGTCGTCCAAACCACCTAAAGAACTCTCATTGGGTCGAACTTTGACTTCCTTACTCTCCAAAAACTCAAAGGGAGCAAAGTTTCGACCAAGTTCGTCGAAACCATATGAAAAACTCTCATTGGGACGAACTTTGGGTTCCGAGCTCTCAAATACTGAAACGGAGCAAAGTTTGGACCATGTGTGGTCCAAACAATCAAAAGAACTCTCATTGGGCCGAACTTTCAGTTCCTTACTCTCCAAAAACTCAAACGGTGGAAAGTTTGGACCAAGTTCGTCCAAACCATATGAAAAACTCTCATTGGGACGAACTTTGGGTTCCGAGCTCTCAAATACTGAAACGGAGCAAAGTTTGGACCATGTGTGGTCAAAACCACCTAAAGAACTCTCATTGGGTTGAACTTTGAGTTCCTTACTCTCCAAAAACTCAAACGGTGGAAACTTTGGACCAAGTTCGTCCAAACCATATGAAAAACTCTCATTGGGACGAACTTTGGGTTCCGAGCTCTCAAATACTGAAACGGAGCAAAGTTTGCACCATTTGTCGTCCAAACCACCAAAAGAACTCTCATTGGGTCGAACTTTGAGTTCCTTACTCTCCAAAAACTCATAGGGAGCAAAGTTTCGACCAAGTTTGTCCGAACCATATGAAAAACTCTCATTGGGACGAACTTTGGGTTCCAAGCTCTCAAATACTGAAACGGAGCAAAGTTTGGACCATGTGTTGTAAAAACCATCAAAAGAACTCTCATTGGGCCGAACTTTCAGTTCCTTACTCTCCAAAAACTCAAACGATGGAAAGTTTGGACCAAGTTCGTCCAAACCATATGAAAAACTCTCATTGGGACGAACTTTGGGTTTCGAGCTCTAAAATACTGAAACGGAGCAAAGTTTCGACCATGTGTCGTCCAAACCACCTAAAGAACTCTCATTGGGTCGAACTTTGAGTTCCTTACTCTCCAAAACTCAAAGGGACCAAAGTTTCGACCATGTTCGTCCAAACCATATGAAAAAACTCTCATTGGGACGAACTTTGGGTTTCGAGCTCTCAAATACTGAAACGGAGCAAAGTTTGGACCATGTGTGGTCCAAACCACCCAAAGAACTCTCATTGGGCCGAACTTTGAGTTCCTTACTCTCCGAAAACTCAAACGGAGGAAAGTTTTGACCAAGTTCGTCCAAACCATATGAAAAACTCTCATTGGGACGAACTTTGCGTTCTGAGCTCTCAAATACTGAAACGGAGCAAAGTTTGCACCATGTGTCGTCCAAACCACCTAAAGAACTCTCATTGGGTCGAACTTTGAGTTCCTTACTCTCCAAAAACTCAAAGGGAGCAAAGTTTCGACCAAGTTCGTCGAAACCATATGAAAAACTCTCATTGGGACGAACTTTGGGTTCCGAGCTCTGAAATACTGAAACGGAGCAAAGTTTGGACCATGTGTGGTCCAAACAATCAAAAGAACTCTCATTGGGCCGAACTTTCAGTTCCTTACTCTCCAAAAACTCAAATGGTGGAAAGTTTGGACCAAGTTCGTCCAAAACATATGAAAAACTCTCATTGGGACGAACTTTGGGTTCCGAGCTCTCAAATACTGAAACGGAGCAAAGTTTGCTCCATGTGTCGTCCAAACCACCTAAAGAATTCTCATTGGGTCGAACTTTGAGTTCCTTACTCTCCAAAAACTCAAAGGGAGCAAAGTTTCGACCAAGTTCGTCCAAACCATAAAAAAACTCTCATTGGGACGAACTTTGGGTTCCGAGCTCTCAAATATTGAAACGGAGAAAAGTTTGGACCATGTGTGGTCAAAACCACCTAAAGAACTCTCATTGGGTTGAACTTTGAGTTCCTTACTCTCCAAAAACTCAAACGGTGGAAAGTTTGGACCAAGTTTGTCCAAACCATATGAAAAACCCTCATTGGGACGAACTTTGGGTTCCGAGCTCTAAAATACTGAAACGGAGCAAAGTTTGAACCATTTGTCGTCCAAACCACCTAAAGAACTCTCATTGGGTCGAACTTTGAGTTCTTTACTCTCCAAAAACTCAAAGGGAGCAAAGTTTCGACCAAGTTCGTCCAAACCATAAAAAAAACTCTCATTGGGACGAACTTTGGGTTCCGAGCTCTCAAATACTGAAACGGAGCAAAGTTTGGACCATGTGTGGTCAAAACCACCTAAAGAACTCTCATTGGGTTGAACTTTGAGTTCCTTACTCTCCAAAAACTCAAACGGTGGAAAGTTTGGACCAAGTTCGTCCAAACCATATGAAAAACTCTCATTGGGACGAACTTTGGGTTCCGAGCTCTCAAATACTGAAACGGAGCAAAGTTTCGACCATGTGTCGTCCAAACCACCTAAAGAACTCTCATTGGGTCGAACTTTGAGTTCCTTACTCTCCAAAACTCAAAGGGACCAAAGTTTCGACCATGTTCGTCCAAACCATATGAAAAAACTCTCATTGGGACGAACTTTGGGTTTCGAGCTCTCAAATACTGAAACGGAGCAAAGTTTGGACCATGTGTGGTCCAAACCACCCAAAGAACTCTCATTGGGCCGAACTTTGAGTTCCTTACTCTCCGAAAACTCAAACGGAGGAAAGTTTTGACCAAATTCGTCCAAACCATATGAAAAACTCTCATTGGGACGAACTTTGCGTTCTGAGCTCTCAAATACTGAAACGGAGCAAAGTTTGCACCATGTGTCGTCCAAACCACCTAAAGAACTCTCATTGGGTCGAACTTTGAGTTCCTTACTCTCCAAAAACTCAAAGGGAGCAAAGTTTCGACCAAGTTCGTCGAAACCATATGAAAAACTCTCATTGGGACGAACTTTGGGTTCCGAGCTCTCAAATACTGAAACGGAGCAAAGTTTGGACCATGTGTGGTCAAAACCACCTAAAGAACTCTCATTGGGTTGAACTTTCAGTTCCTTACTCTCCAAAAACTCAAACGGTGGAAACTTTGGACCAAGTTCGTCCAAACCATATGAAAAACTCTCATTGGGACGAACTTTGGGTTCCGAGCTCTCAAATACTGAAACGGAGCAAAGTTTGCACCATTTGTCGTCCAAACCACCAAAAGAACTCTCATTGGGTCGAACTTTGAGTTCCTTACTCTCCAAAAACTCAAAGGGAGCAAAGTTTCGACCAAGTTTGTCCGAACCATATGAAAAACTCTCATTGGGACGAACTTTGGGTTCCAAGCTCTCAAATACTGAAACGGAGCAAAGTTTGGACCATGTGTTGTAAAAACCATCAAAAGAACTCTCATTGGGCCGAACTTTCAGTTCCTTACTCTCCAAAAACTCAAACGATGGAAAGTTTGGACCAAGTTCGTCCAAACCATATGAAAAACTCTCATTGGGACGAACTTTGGGTTTCGAGCTCTAAAATACTGAAACGGAGCAAAGTTTCGACCATGTGTCGTCCAAACCACCTAAAGAACTCTCATTGGGTCGAACTTTGAGTTCCTTACTCTCCAAAACTCAAAGGGACCAAAGTTTCGACCATGTTCGTCCAAACCATATGAAAAAACTCTCATTGGGACGAACTTTGGGTTTCGAGCTCTCAAATACTGAAACGGAGCAAAGTTTGGACCATGTGTGGTCGAAACCACCCAAAGAACTCTCATTGGGCCGAACTTTGAGTTCCTTACTCTCCGAAAACTCAAACGGAGGAAAGTTTTGACCAAGTTCGTCCAAACCATATGAAAAACTCTCATTGGGACGAACTTTGCGTTCTGAGCTCTCAAATACTGAAACGGAGCAAAGTTTGCACCATGTGTCGTCCAAACCACCTAAAGAACTCTCATTGGGTCGAACTTTGAGTTCCTTACTCTCCAAAAACTCAAAGGGAGCAAAGTTTCGACCAAGTTCGTCGAAACCATATGAAAAACTCTCATTGGGACGAACTTTGGGTTCCGAGCTCTCAAATACTGAAACGGAGCAAAGTTTGGACCATGTGTGGTCAAAACCACCTAAAGAACTCTCATTGGGTTGAACTTTCAGTTCCTTACTCTCCAAAAACTCAAACGGTGGAAACTTTAGACCAAGTTCGTCCAAACCATATGAAAAACTCTCATTGGGACGAACTTTGGGTTCCGAGCTCTCAAATACTGAAACGGAGCAAAGTTTGCACCATTTGTCGTCCAAACCACCAAAAGAACTCTCATTGGGTCGAACTTTGAGTTCCTTACTCTCCAAAAACTCAAAGGGAGCAAAGTTTCGACCAAGTTTGTCCGAACCATATGAAAAACTCTCATTGGGACGAACTTTGGGTTCCAAGCTCTCAAATACTGAAACGGAGCAAAGTTTGGACCATGTGTTGTAAAAACCATCAAAAGAACTCTCATTGGGCCGAACTTTCAGTTCCTTACTCTCCAAAAACTCAAACGATGGAAAGTTTGGACCAAGTTCGTCCAAACCATATGAAAAACTCTCATTGGGACGAACTTTGGGTTTCGAGCTCTAAAATACTGAAACGGAGCAAAGTTTCGACCATGTGTCGTCCAAACCACCTAAAGAACTCTCATTGGGTCGAACTTTGAGTTCCTTACTCTCCAAAACTCAAAGGGACCAAAGTTTCGACCATGTTCGTCCAAACCATATGAAAAAACTCTCATTGGGACGAACTTTGGGTTTCGAGCTCTCAAATACTGAAACGGAGCAAAGTTTGGACCATGTGTGGTCCAAACCACCCAAAGAACTCTCATTGGGCCGAACTTTGAGTTCCTTACTCTCCGAAAACTCAAACGGAGGAAAGTTTTGACCAAGTTCGTCCAAACCATATGAAAAACTCTCATTGGGACGAACTTTGCGTTCTGAGCTCTCAAATACTGAAACGGAGCAAAGTTTGCACCATGTGTCGTCCAAACCACCTAAAGAACTCTCATTGGGTCGAACTTTGAGTTCCTTACTCTCCAAAAACTCAAAGGGAGCAAAGTTTCGACCAAGTTCGTCGAAACCATATGAAAAACTCTCATTGGGACGAACTTTGGGTTCCGAGCTCTGAAATACTGAAACGGAGCAAAGTTTGGACCATGTGTGGTCCAAACAATCAAAAGAACTCTCATTGGGCCGAACTTTCAGTTCCTTACTCTCCAAAAACTCAAATGGTGGAAAGTTTGGACCAAGTTCGTCCAAACCATATGAAAAACTCTCATTGGGACGAACTTTGGGTTCCGAGCTCTCAAATACTGAAACGGAGCAAAGTTTGCTCCATGTGTCGTCCAAACCACCTAAAGAACTCTCATTCGGTCGAACTTTGAGTTCCTTACTCTCCAAAAACTCAAAGGGAGCAAAGTTTCGACCAAGTTCGTCCAAACCATAAAAAAACTCTCATTGGGACGAACTTTGGGTTCCGAGCTCTCAAATACTGAAACGGAGCAAAGTTTGGACCATGTGTGGTCAAAACCACCTAAAGAACTCTCATTGGGTTGAACTTTGAGTTCCTTACTCTCCAAAAACTCAAACGGTGGAAAGTTTGGACCAAGTTCGTCCAAACCATATGAAAAACCCTCATTGGGACGAACTTTGGGTTCCGAGCTCTAAAATACTGAAACGGAGCAAAGTTTGAACCATTTGTCGTCCAAACCACCTAAAGAACTCTCATTGGGTCGAACTTTGAGTTCTTTACTCTCCAAAAACTCAAAGGGAGCAAAGTTTCGACCAAGTTCGTCCAAACCATAAAAAAAACTCTCATTGGGACGAACTTTGGGTTCCGAGCTCTCAAATACTGAAACGGAGCAAAGTTTGGACCATGTGTGGTCAAAACCACCTAAAGAACTCTCATTGGGTTGAACTTTGAGTTCCTTACTCTCCAAAAACTCAAACGGTGGAAAGTTTGGACCAAGTTCGTCCAAACCATATGAAAAACTCTCATTGGGACGAACTTTGGGTTCCGAGCTCTAAAATACTGAAACGGAGCAAAGTTTGCACCATTTGTCGTCCAAACCACCTAAAGAACTCTCATTCGGTCGAACTTTGAGTTCCTTACTCTCCAAAAACTCAAAGGGAGCAAAGTTTCGACCAAGTTCGTCCAAACCATAAAAAAAACTCTCATTGGGACGAACTTTGGGTTCCGAGCTCTCAAATACTGAAACGGAGCAAAGTTTGGACCATGTGTGGTCAAAACTACCTAAAGAACTCTCATTGGGTTGAACTTTGAGTTCCTTACTCTCCAAAAACTCAAACGGTGGAAAGTTTGGACCAAGTTCGTCCAAACCATATGAAAAACACTCATTGGGACGAACTTTGGGTTCCGAGCTCTAAAATACTGAAACGGAGCAAAGTTTGCACCATTTTTCGTCCAAACCACCTAAAGAACTCTCATTGGGTCGAACTTTGAGTTCCTTACTCTCCAAAAACTCAAAGGGAGCAAAGTTTCGACCAAGTTCGTCCGAACCATATGAAAAACTCTCATTGGGACGAACTTTGGGTTCCAAGCTCTCAAATACTGAAACGGAGCAAAGTTTGGACCATGTGTGGTCCAAACCATCAAAAGAACTCTCATTGGGCCGAACTTTCAGTTCCTTACTCTCCAAAAACTCAAACGGTGGAAAGTTTGGACCAAGTTCGTCCAAACCATATGAAAAACTCTCATTGGGACGAACTTTGGGTTCCGAGCTCTCAAATACTGAAACGGAGCAAAGTTTGGACCATGTGTCGTCCAAACCACCTAAAGAACTCTCATTGGGTCGAACTTTGAGTTCCTTACTCTCCAAAACTCAAAGGGACAAAAGTTTCGACCATGTTCGTCCAAACCATATGAAAAAACTCTCATTGGGACGAACTTTGGGTTTCGAGCTCTCAAATACTGAAACGGAGCAAAGTTTGCACCATGTGTGGTCCAAACCACCTAAAGAACTCTCATTGGGTCGAACTTTGAGTTCCTTACTCTCCAAAAACTCAAAGGGAGCAAAGTTTCGACCAAGTTCGTCGAAACCATATGAAAAACTCTCATTGGGACGAACTTTGGGTTCCGAGCTCTGAAATACTGAAACGGAGCAAAGTTTGGACCATGTGTGGTCCAAACAATCAAAAGAACTCTCATTGGGCCGAACTTTCAGTTCCTTACTCTCCAAAAACTCAAATGGTGGAAAGTTTGGACCAAGTTCGTCCAAACGATATGAAAAACTCTCATTGGGACGAACTTTGGGTTCCGAGCTCTCAAATACTGAAACGGAGCAAAGTTTGCTCCATGTGTCGTCCAAACCACCTAAAGAACTCTCATTGGGTCGAACTTTGAGTTCCTTACTCTCCAAAAACTCAAAGGGAGCAAAGTTTCGACCAAGTTCGTCGAAACCATATGAAAAACTCTCATTGGGACGAACTTTGGGTTCCGAGCTCTCAAATACTGAAACGGAGCAAAGTTTGGACCATGTGTGGTCCAAACCAACATAAGAACTCTCAATGGGCCGAACTTTCAGTTCCATACTCTCCAAAAACTCAAACGGTTGAAAGTTTTGACCAAGTTCTTCCAAACCATATGAAAAACTCTCATTGGGACGAACTTTGGGTTCCGAGTTCTAAAATACTGAAACGGAGCAAAGTTTGGACCATGTGTCGTCCAAAGCACCTAAAGAACTCTCATTGGGTCGAACTTTGAGTTCCTTACTCTCCAAAAACTCAAAGGGACCAAAGTTTCGACCACGTTCGTCCAAACCATATGAAAAACTCTCATTGGGACGAACTTTGGGTTCCGAGCTCTCAAATACTGAAACGGAGCAAAGTTTGGACCATGTGTGCTCCAAACCACCTAAAGAACTCTCATTGGGTCGAACTTTGAGTTCCTTACTCTCCAAAAACTCAAAGGGAGCAAAGTTTCGACCAAGTTCGTCCAAACCATATGAAAAACTCTCATTGGGACGAACTTTGGGTTCCGAGCTCTCATATACTGAAACGGAGCAAAGTTTGCACCATGTGTCGTCCAAACCACCTAAAGAACTCTCATTGGGTCGAACTTTGAGGTCCTTACTCTCCAAAAACTCAAAGGGAGCAAATTTTCGACCAAGTTCGTCCAAACCATATGAAAAACTCTCATTGGGACGAACTTTGGGTTCCGAGCTCTCAAATACTGAAACGGAGCAGAGTTTGGACCATGTGTGGTCCAAACCACCAAAAGAACTCTCATTGGGCAGAACTTTGAGTTCCTTACTCTCCAAAAACTCAAACGGAGGAAAGTTTGAACCAAGTTCGTCCAAACCATGTGAAAAACTCTCATTGGGACGAACTTTGGGTTCCGAGCTCTCAAATACTGAAACGGAGCAAAGTTTGCACCATGTGTCGTCGAAACCACCTGAAGAACTCTCATTGGGTCGAACTTTGAGTTCCTTACTCTCCAAAAACTCAAACGGAGGAAAGTTTGGACCAAGTTCGTCCAAACCATATGAAAAACTCTCATTGGGACGAACTTTGGGTTTCGAGCTCTCAAATACTGAAACGGAGCAAAGTTTGGACCATGTGTGCTCCAAACCACCTAAAGAACTCTCATTGGGTCGAACTTTGAGTTCCTTACTCTCCAAAAACTCAAAGGGACCAAAGTTTCGACCACGTTCGTCCAAACCATATGAAAAACTTTCATTGGGACGAACTTTGGGTTCCGAGCTCTCAAATACTGAAACGGAGGAAAGTTTGGACCATGTGTGGTCCAAACCACCAAAAGAACTCTCATTGGGCCGAACTTAGAGTTCCTTACTCTCAAAAAACTCAGACGGAGGAAAGTTTTTCCCAAGTTCGTCCAAACCATATGAAAAACTCTCATTGGGACGAACTTTGGGTTCCGAGCTCTCAAATACTGAAACGGAGCAAAGTTTGGACCATGTGTGCTCCAAACCACCTAAAGAACTCTCATTGGGTCGAACTTTGAGTTCCTTACTCTCCAAAAACTCAAAGGGAGCAAAGTTTCGACCAAGTTCGTCCAAACCATATGAAAAACTGTCATTGGGACGAACTTTGGGTTCTGAGCTCTCAAATACTGAAACGGAGCAAAGTTTGCACCATGTGTCGTCCAAACAACCTAAAGAACTCTCATTGGGTCGAACTTTGAGGTCCTTACTCTCCAAAAACTCAAAGGGAGCAAATTTTTCGACCAAGTTCGTCGAAACCATATGAAAAACTCTCATTGGGACGAACTTTGGGTTCCGAGCTCTCAAATATTGAAACGGAGCAAAGTTTGGACCATGTGTGGTCCAAACCACCAAAAGAACTCTCATTGGGCCGAACTTTGAGTTCCTTACTCTCCAAAAACTCAAACGGAGGAAAGTTTTGACCAAGTTCGTCCAAACCATAAAAAAAACTCTCATTGGAGCAAAGCAGGAGGATCTCTGGTTTTCTCTGATGTTTTGAGCATTTTGGGGTGTACAAGTTTAATCAGAAGCTCTATTATGTATGGTTGGAAAGCTTATTCAATTATCTACAACTTTCATGAAGAATTCGTGAGCCAAAAATGACTTGAAGTAGGTTTAATTTCAGGAGGAAGATAAAGGGGTAACAGAGAAGCTCGAATCTGTGTTGTCTGATTTCGGGGTATTTCTGGACAAATTGGTTGGGAATCTCATTTTCATTTCTTCAGGTAAGTTGTAGAGTGTTCGAAAATGAAGAGTGTGATGTGTATTGCATTAATTTTGGTTAAGTATTGAGGAAGTTATGGGTGTTGGAAGTTAGGGTATAGAATCTGGAAAATCTGGAGAGTAGAGTGTGAATGTGATTCTTAATCCAATTGTTTAAAAATTCATGAGCATGGAAAGACAAAGCTATCTATGGTTCTAATGCTCGGTTTTGGTTATTTGACAGGCCAAGAGGAAATAGGTCGAGCCTACAAACTGGGGAACTAGATAAGACTGTGAGTGACAAAATGAATTTCGAAAATTGTTTCCAACGGTTGTTCATGTTTAGACGTTTTATTTGCTTTACCATGAATGATATATGATTTTTATGAACGGTTTCAAGCATAAGTTTTGAGCTCGAATTTTCTAACGAGGTTTATATACGAGCACGTGGCTAGTGACTTTATGAAAAGTAGCTGAAACGATATCTTTTAAAGTAAAGTATGGATTAGCAAGTACTTTTAAACGATTTTCAGTTTTTCACGAGCAAGCTGAGTAAGTTTAAGTTTTACGAAAGATAACGATAAGCAGACATGTTTTAATGTTTTCATGTGATTTTCTGAGATTTCTATTGACTACATGACTGAGATATTGAGCCCGAGGCTATATGGTACCGTGTGCACACAGGTTATATTCCGTTGTTGACGTTGAGTGTACTCCGTGACAACGATGCTGTCGTGAGTGCTGGGCGGGCCCCACTACGACAAAGACGATGGGAGTGCTGGGCGGGCCCCACTACATCGTAGGACTAGTAAACGTTGATTGTACTGGGCGTGCCCTACACAACGTAGATCGGTCATGTTAGTTAAAACGCTTGATGTACTTGATATGCCTTGCTAGATTTTTAATGACGAACTTGCGAGATATTTTAGAAAGCTTTTTTCATTACACGTTTATGTTAAACGCTTTGATTGAGCATATTTATACGTTTAAAGGTTTATCACGTGTTTTGACTTCCAGATTTAGAGTTTTAAAATTAGTCACTCACTGGGCTTCGTAGCTCATTCTTTCAAAATGTTTTCCACTTTTCAGGTAGAGATCGAGCTCCCGGTGCCTGATTCACTGCCAACGTCTGCTGAAAGTTCTAGATCAAGCTCCAGTACGTGGTTGGAGTTGTATATTGAGTCCGTTCATATTGTAAATGTTTTGTAAGGGTTGTATAATATCGTCAGAGAGGTCGTGGATGTATAACCCTAGTTGTATATGTTTTGGTCGTGATATCTATATCAGGTTACTTTCCAAACCAGGTTATGTCAAGGCTGCACCATGTGTATGTTGAAAGTTTTTCGTGGATTCCGCTGTGTGGTGTTTCACATAGAATGTTTTATATCTATGATTAGTATGTTTATCAGGTTCAATGTTTCAGTAGGGTCAACAGGGATCGTTAGAGGTGACGATGTCTGTTGGCTTCACGCCGTCTTTCGGGCTAAGCTAGCAGGTGGTCCGGGAGGGGGTGTGACACAAACGGTGGAAACTTTGGACCAAGTTCGTCCAAACCATATGAAAAACTCTCATTGGGATGAACTTTGGGTTTCGAGCTCTCAAATACTGAAACGGAGCAAAGTTTGGACAATGTGTGGTCCAAACCACCAAAAGAACTCTCATTGGGCCGAACTTTGAGTTCCTTATTCTCCAAAAACTCAAACGGTGGAAAGTTTGGACCAAGTTCGTCCAAACCATATGAAAAACTCTCATTGGGATGAACTTTGGGTTCCGAGATCTCAAATACTGAAACGGAGCAAAGTTTGGACCATGTGTGCTCCAAACCACCTAAAGAACTCTCATTGGGTCGAACTTTGAGTTCCTTACTCTCCAAAAACTCAAAGGGAGCAAAGTTTCGACCAAGTTCGTCCAAACCATATGAAAAACTCTCATTGGGACGAACTTTGGGTTCCGAGCTCTCAAATACTGAAACGGAGCAAACTTTGCACCATGTGTCGTCCAAACCACCTAAAAAACCCTCATTGGGTCGAATTTTGAGTTCCTTATTCTCCAAAAACTCAAAGGGAGCAAATTTTCGACCAAGTTCGTCCAAACCATATGAAAAACTCTCATTGGGACGAACTTTGGGTTCCGAGCTCTCAAATACTGAAACGGAGAAAAGTTTAAACCATGTGTGGTCCAAACCACCAAAAGAACTCTCATTGGGCCGAACTTTGAGTTCCTTACTCTCCAAACACTCAAACGGCGGAAAGTTTGGACCAAGTTCGTCCAAACCATAAGAAAAACTCTCATTCGGACGAACTTTTGCTTCCGAGCTCTCAAATACTGAAACGGACCAAAGTTTGGAGCGTGTGTGGTCCAAACCACCTAAAGAACTCTCATTGAGCCGAAATTTGAGTTCCTAACTCTCCAAAAACTCAAAGGGAGCAAAGTTTGGACCAAGTACGTCCATACCATATGAAAAACTCTCATTGGGACGAACTTTGGGTTCCGAGCTCTCAAATACTGAAATGGAGAAAAGTTTGGACCATGTGTGGTCCAAACCACAAAAAGAACTCTCATTGGGCCGAACTTTGAGTTCCTTACTCTCCAAAAACTCAAACCGAGGAAAGTTTGGACCAAGTTCGTCCAAACCATATGAAAAACTCTCATTGGGACGAACTTTGGGTTCCAAGCTCTCAATTACTGAAACGGAGCAAAGTTTGCACCATGTGTCGTCCAAACCACCTAAAGAACTCTCATTGGGTCGAACTTTGAGTTCCTTACTCTCCAAAAACTCAAAGGGAGCAAATTTTCGACAAAGTTCGTCCAAACCATATGAAAAACTCTCATTGGGACGAACGTTTGGTTTCGAGCTCTCAAATACTGAAACGGAGCAAAGTTTGGAGCGTGTGTGGTCCAAACCACCTAAAGAACTCTCATTGGGCCGAACTTTGAGTTCCTAACTCTCCAAAAAATAAAAGGGAGCAAAGTTTGGACCAAGTTCGTCCAAACCATATGAAAAACTCTCATTGGGACGAACTTTGGGTTCCGAGCTCTCAAATACTGAAACGGAGAAAAGTTTAAACCATGTGTGGTCCAAACCACCAAAAGAACTCTCATTGGGCCGAACTTTGAGTTCCTTACTCTCCAAACACTCAAACGGCGGAAAGTTTGGACCAAGTTCGTCCAAACCATAAGAAAAACTCTCATTCGGACGAACTTTTGCTTCCGAGCTCTCAAATACTGAAACGGACCAAAGTTTGGAGCGTGTGTGGTCCAAACCACCTAAAGAACTCTCATTGAGCCGAAATTTGAGTTCCTAACTCTCCAAAAACTCAAAGGGAGCAAAGTTTGGACCAAGTACGTCCATACCATATGAAAAACTCTCATTGGGACGAACTTTGGGTTCCGAGCTCTCAAATACTGAAATGGAGAAAACTTTGGACCATGTGTGGTCCAAACCACAAAAAGAACTCTCATTGGGCCGAACTTTGAGTTCCTTACTCTCCAAAAACTAAAACCGAGCAAAGTTTGGACCAAGTTCGTCCAAACCATATGAAAAACTCTCTTGGGACGAACTTTGGGTTCCGAGCTCTCAATTACTTAAACGGAGCAAAGTTTGGACCATGTGTCGTCCAAACCACCTAAAGAACTCTCATTGGGTCGAACTTTGAGTTCCTTACTCTCCAAAAACTCAAAGGGAGCAAAGTTTCGACCAAGTTCGTCCAAACCATATGAAAAACTCTCATTGGGACGAACTATGGGTTCCGAGCTCTGAAATACTGAAACGGAGCAAAGTTTGGACCATGTGTGGTCCAAACCACCAAAAGAACTCTCATTGGGCCGAACTTTGAGTTCCTTACTCTCCAAAAACTCAAAGGGAGCAAATTTTCGACCAAGTTCGTCCAAACCATATGAAAAACTCTCATTGGGACGAACTTTGGGTTCCGAGCTCTCAAATACTGAAACGGACCAAAGTTTGGACCATGTGTGGTCCAAACCACAAAAAGAACTCTCATTGGGCCGAACTTTGAGTTCCTTACTCTCCAAAAACTCAAAGGGAGCAAATTTTCGACCAAGTCGTCCAAACTATATGAAAAACTCTCATTGGGACGAACTTTGGGTTCCGAGCTCTCAATTACTGAAACGGAGCAACGTCTGGACCATGTTTGGTCCAAACCACAATAAGAACTCTCATTGGGCCAAACTTTGAGTTCCTTACTCTCCAAAATCTCAAACGGAGGAAAGTTTGGACCAATTTCGTCCAAACCATATGAAAAACTCTCATTGGGAAGAAGTTTTGGTTCCGAGCTCTCAAATACTGAAACGGAGCAAAGTTTGGAATGTGTGTGGTCCAAACCATTTAAAGAACTCTCATTGGGCCGAACTTTGAGTTCCTTACTCTCCAAAAACTCAAAGGGAGCAAAGTTTGGCCCAAGTTCGTCCAGACCATATGAAAAACTCTCATTGGGACGAACTTTGGGTTCCGAGCTCTCAAATACTGACACGGAGCAAAGTTTGGACCATGTGTGGACCAAACCACAAAAAGAACTCTCATTGGGCCGCACTTTGAGTTCCTTACTCTCCAAAAACTCAAACGGAGGAAAGTTTGGACCAAGTTCGTCCAAACCAAATGAAAAACTCTCATTGGGACAAACTTTGGGTTCCGAGCTCTCAAATACTGAAACGGAGCAAAGTTTGGACAATGTGTGGTCCAAACCACAAAAAGAACTCTCATTGGGCCGAACTTTGAGTTCCTTACTCTCCAAAAACTCAAACGGAGGAAAGTTTGGACCAAGTTCGTCCAAACCATATGAAAAACTCTCATTGGGATGAACTTTGGGTTCCGAGCTCTCAATTACTGAAACGGAGCAAAGTTTACACCATGTGTCGTCCAAACCACCTAAAGAACTCTCATTGGGTCGAACTTTGAGTTCCTTACTCTCCAAAAACTCAAAGGGAGCAAATTTTCGACCAAGTTCGCCCAAACCATATGAAAAACTCTCATTGGGATGAACTTTGGGTTCCGAGCTCTGAAATATTGAAACGGAGCAAAGTTTGGACCATGTGTGGTCCAAACGACCAAAAGAACTCTCATTGGGCCGAACTTTGAGTTCCTTACTCTCCAAAAACTCAAACGGTGGAAAGTTTGGACCAAGTTCGTCCAAACCATATGAAAAACTCTCATTGGGACGAACATTGGGTTCCGAGCTCTCAATTACTGAAACGGAGAAAAGTTTGGACCATGTTTCGTCCAAACCACCTAAAGAACTCTCATTGGGTCGAACTTTGAGTTCCTTACTCTTCAAAAACTCAAACGGAGCAAAGTTTCGACCAAGTTCGTCCAAACCATATGAAAAACTCTCATTGGGACGAACTTTGGGTTCCGAGCTCTCAAATACTGAAACGAAGCAAACTTTGCACCATGTGTCGTCCAAACCACCTAAAGAACTCTCATTGGGTCGAATTTTGAGTTCCTTACTCTCCAAAAACTCAAAGGGAGCAAATTTTCGACCAAGTTCGTCCAAACCATATGAAAAACTCTCAATGGGACGAACGTTGGGTTCCGAGCTCTCAAATACTGAAACGGAGCAAAGTTTGGACCATGTGTGGTCCAAACCACCAAAAGAACTCTCATTGGGCAGAACTTTGAGTTCCTTACTCTCAAAAACTCAAACGGTGGAAAGTTTGGACCAAGTTCGTCCAAACCATATGAAAAACTCTCATTGGGACGAACTTTGGGTTCCGAGCTCTCAATTACTGAAACGGAGCAAAGTTTGGACCATGTGTCGTCCAAACCACCTAAAGAACTCTCATTGGGTCGAACTTTGAGTTCCTTACTCTCCAAAAACTCAAAGGGAGCAAAGTTTCGACCAAGTTCGTCCAAACCATATGAAAAACTCTCATTGGGACAAACTATGGGTTCCGAGCTCTGAAATACTGAAACGGAGCAAAGTTTGGACCATGTGTGGTCCAAACCACCAAAAGAACTCTCATTGGGCCGAACTTTGAGTTCCTTACTCTCCAAAAACTCAAAGGGAGCAAATTTTCGACCAAGTTCGTCCAAACCATATGAAAAACTCTCATTGGGACGAACTTTGGGTTCCGAGCTCTCAAATACTGAAACGGACCAAAGTTTGGACCATGTGTGGTCCAAACCACAAAAAGAACTCTCATTGGGCCGAACTTTGAGTTCCTTACTCTCCAAAAACTCAAAGGGAGCAAATTTTCGACCAAGTCGTCCAAACCATATGAAAAACTCTCATTGGGACGAACTTTGGGTTCCGAGCTCTCAATTACTGAAACGGAGCAACGTCTGGACCATGTTTGGTCCAAACCACAATAAGAACTCTCATTGGGCCAAACTTTGAGTTCCTTACTCTCCAAAATCTCAAACGGAGGAAAGTTTGGACCAATTTCGTCCAAACCATATGAAAAACTCTCATTGGGAAGAAGTTTTGGTTCCGAGCTCTCAAATACTGAAACGGAGCAAAGTTTGGAATGTGTGTGGTCCAAACCATTTAAAGAACTCTCATTGGGCCGAACTTTGAGTTCCTTACTCTCCAAAAACTCAAAGGGAGCAAAGTTTGGCCCAAGTTCGTCCAGACCATATGAAAAACTCTCATTGGGACGAACTTTGGGTTCCGAGCTCTCAAATACTGACACGGAGCAAAGTTTGGACCATGTGTGGACCAAACCACAAAAAGAACTCTCATTGGGCCGCACTTTGAGTTCCTTACTCTCCAAAAACTCAAACGGAGGAAAGTTTGGACCAAGTTCGTCCAAACCATATGAAAGACTCTCATTGGGACAAACTTTGGGTTCCGAGCTCTCAAATACTGAAACGGAGCAAAGTTTGGACAATGTGTGGTCCAAACCACAAAAAGAACTCTCATTGGGCCGAACTTTGAGTTCCTTACTCTCCAAAAACTCAAACGGAGGAAAGTTTGGACCAAGTTCGTCCAAACCATATGAAAAACTCTCATTGGGATGAACTTTGGGTTCCGAGCTCTCAATTACTGAAACGGAGCAAAGTTTACACCATGTGTCGTCCAAACCACCTAAAGAACTCTCATTGGGTCGAACTTTGAGTTCCTTACTCTCCAAAAACTCAAAGGGAGCAAATTTTCGACCAAGTTCGCCCAAACCATATGAAAAACTCTCATTGGGATGAACTTTGGGTTCCGAGCTCTGAAATATTGAAACGGAGCAAAGTTTGGACCATGTGTGGTCCAAACGACCAAAAGAACTCTCATTGGGCCGAACTTTGAGTTCCTTACTCTCCAAAAACTCAAACGGTGGAAAGTTTGGACCAAGTTCGTCCAAACCATATGAAAAACTCTCATTGGGACGAACATTGGGTTCCGAGCTCTCAATTACTGAAACGGAGAAAAGTTTGGACCATGTTTCGTCCAAACCACCTAAAGAACTCTCATTGGGTCGAACTTTGAGTTCCTTACTCTTCAAAAACTCAAAGGGAGCAAAGTTTCGACCAAGTTCGTCCAAACCATATGAAAAACTCTCATTGGGACAAACTTTGGGTTCCGAGCTCTCAAATACTGAAACGGAGCAAAGTTTGGACCATGTGTGGTCCAAACCACAAAAAGAACTCTCATTGGGCTGAACTTTGAGTTCCTTACTCTCCAAAAACTCAAACGGTTGAAAGTTTGGACCAAGTTCGTCCAAACCATATGAAAAACTCTCATCGGGACGAACTTTGGGTTCCGAGCTCTCAAATACTGAAACGGAGCAAAGTTTGGACCATGTGTGGTCAAAACCACAAAAAGAACTCTCATTGGGCCGAACTTTGAGTTCCTTACTCTCCAAAAACTCAAACGGAGGAAAGTTTGGACCAAGCTCGTCCAAACCATATGAAAAACTCTCATTGGGACGAACTTTGGGTTCCGAGCTCTCAATTACTGAAACGGAGCAAAGTTTGCACCATGTGTCGTCCAAACCACCTAAAGAACTCTCATTTTGTCGAACTTTGAGTTCCTTACTCTCCAAAAACTCAAAGGGAGCAAATTTTCGACTAAGTTTGCCCAAACCATATGAAAAACTCTCATTGGGACGAACTTTGGGTTCCGAGCTCTGAAATACTGAAACGGAGCAAACTTTGCACAATGTGTCGTCCAAACCACCTAAAGAACTCTCATTGGGTCGAATTTTGAGTTCCTTACTCTCCAAAAACTCAAACGGAGGAAAGTTTGGACCAAGTTCGTCCAAACCATATGAAAAACCCTCATTGGGACGAACTTTGGGTTCCGAGCTCTCAAATACTGAAACGGAGCAAAGTTTGGACCATGTGTGGTCCAAACCACAAAAAGAACTCTCATTGGGCCGAACTTTGAGTTCCTTACTCTCCAAAAACTCAAACGGAGGAAAGTTTGGACCAAGTTCGTCCAAACCATATGAAACACTCTCATTGCGACGAACTTTGGGTTCCGAGCTCTCAATTACTGAAACGGAGCAAAGTTTGCACCATGTGTCGTCCAAACCACCTAAAGAACTCTCATTGGGTCGAACTTTGACTTCCTTACTCTCCAAAAACTCAAACGGAGGAAATTTTCGACTAAGTTCGCCCAAACCATATGAAAAACTCTCATTGGGACGAACTTTGGGTTCTGAGCTCTGAAATACTGAAACGGAGCAAACTTTCCACCATGTGTCGTCCAAACCACAAAAAGAACTCTCATTGGACCGAACTTTGAGTTCCTTACTCTCCAAAAACTCAAACGGAGGAAAGTTTGGACCAAGTTCGTCCAAACCATATGAAAAACTCTCATTGGGACGAACTTTGGGTTCCGAGCTCTCAAATACTTAAACGGAGCAAAGTTTGGACCATGTGTGGTCCAAACCACAAAAAGAACTCTCATTGGGCCAAACTTTGAGTTCCTTACTCTCCAAAAACTCAAACGGAGGAAAGTTTGGACCAAGTTCGTCCAAACCATATGAAAAACTCTCATTGGGACGAACGTTGGGTTCCGAGCTCTCAAATACTGAAACGGAGCAAAGTTTGGACCATGTGTGGTCCAAACCACCAAAAGAACTCTCATTGGGCCGAACTTTGAGTTCCTTACTCTCCAAAAACTCAAACGGTGGAAAGTTTGGACCAAGTTCGTCCAAACCATATGAAAAACTCTCATTGGGACGAACATTGGGTTCCGAGCTCTCAATTACTGAAACGGAGCAAAGTTTGGACCATGTGTCGTCCAAACCACCTAAAGAACTCTCATTGGGTCGAACTTTGAGTTCCTTACTCTCCAAAAACTCAAAGGGAGCAAAGTTTCGACCAAGTTCGTCCAAACCATATGAAAAACTCTCATTGGGACGAACTTTGGGTTCCGAGCTCTCAAATACTGAAACGAAGAAAACTTTGCACCATGTGTCGTCCAAACCACCTAAAGAACTCTCATTGGGTCGAATTTTGAGTTCCTTACTCTCCAAAAACTCAAAGGGAGCAAATTTTCGACCAAGTTCGTCCAGACCATATGAAAAACTCTCATTGGGACGAACTTTGGGTTCCGAGCTCTCAAATACTGACACGGAGCAAAGTTTGGACCATGTGTGGACCAAACCACAAAAAGAACTCTCATTGGGCCGCACTTTGAGTTCCTTACTCTCCAAAAACTCAAACGGAGGAAAGTTTGGACCAAGTTTGTCCAAACCATATGAAAAACTCTCATTGGGACAAACTTTGGGTTCCGAGCTCTCAAATACTGAAACGGAGCAAAGTTTGGACCATGTGTGGTCCAAACCACAAAAAGAACTCTCATTGGGCCGAACTTTGAGTTCCTTTCTCTCCAAAAACTCAAACGGAGGAAAGTTTGGACCAAGTTCGTCCAAACCATATGAAAAACTCTCATTGGGACGAACTTTGCGTTCCGAGCTCTCAATTACTGAAACGGAGCAAAGTTTGCACCATGTGTCGTCCAAACCACAATAAGAACTCTCATTGGGCCGAACTTTGAGTTCCATACTCTCCAAAAACTCAAACGGAGGAAAGTTTGGACCAAGTTCGTCCAAACCATATGAAAAACTCTCATTGGGACGAACTTTGGGTTCCGAGCTCTCAATTACTGAAACGGAGCAAAGTTTGCACCATGTGTCGTCCAAACCACCTAAAGAACTCTCATTGGGTCGAACTTTGAGTTCCTTACTCTCCAAAAACTCAAAGGGAGCAAATTTTCGACTAAGTTCGCCCAAACCATATGAAAAACTCTCATTGGGACGAACTTTGGGTTCCGAGCTCTGAAATACTGAAACGGAGCAAACTTTGCACAATGTGTCGTCCAAACCACCTAAAGAACTCTCATTGGGTCGAATTTTGAGTTCCTTACTCTCCAAAAACTCAAACGGTGGAAAGTTTGGACCAAGTTCGTCCAAACCATATGAAAAACCCTCATTGGGACGAACTTTGGGTTCCGAGCTCTCAATTACTGAAACGGAGCAAAGTTTGGACCATGTGTCGTCCAAACCAATTAAAGAACTCTCATTGGGTCGAACTTTGAGTTCCTTACTCTCCAAAAACTCAAAGGGAGCAAAGTTTCGACCAAATTCGTCCAAACCATTTGAAAAACTCTCATTGGGACAAACTGTGGGTTCCGAGCTCTCAAATACTGAAACGGAGCAAACTTTGAACCAAGTGTCGTCCAAACCACCTAAAGAACTCTCATTGGGTCGAATTTTGAGTTCCTTTCTCTCCAAAAACTCAAAGGGAGCAAATTTTTGACGAAGTTCGTCCAAACCATATGAAAAACTCTCATTGGGACGAACTTTGGGTTCCGAGCTCTCAAATACTGAAACGGAGCAAAGTTTGGACCATGTGTGGTCCAAACCACCAAAAGAACTCTCATTGGGCCGAACTTTGAGTTCCTTACTCTCCAAAAACTCAAACGGAGGAAAGTTTGGACCAAGTTCGTCCAAACCATATGAAAAACTCTCAATTGGACGAACTTTGGGTTCCGAGCTCTCAAATACTGAAACGGAGCAAAGTTTGGACCATGTGTGGTCCAAACAACAAAAAGAACTCTCATTGGGCCGAACTTTGAGTTCCTTACTCTCCAAAAACTCAAACGGAGGAAAGTTTCGACCAAGTTCGTCCAAACCATATGAAAAACTCTCATTGGGACGAACTTTGTGTTCCGAGCTCTCAATTACTGAAACGGAGCAAAGTTTGGACCATGTGTCGTCCAAACCACCTAAAGAACTCTCATTGGGTCGAACTTTGAGTTCCTTACTCTCCAAAAATTCAAACGGTGGAAAGTTTGGACCAAGTTCGTCCAAACCATATGAAAAACTCTCATTGGGACGAACTTTGGGTTCCGAGCTCTGAAATACTGAAACGGAGCAAAGTTTGGACCATGTGTGGTCCAAACCACCAAAAGAACTCTCATTGGGACGAACTTTGAGTTCCTTACTCTCGAAAAACTGAAACGGTGGAAAGTTTGGACCAAGTTCGTCCAAACCATATGAAAAACTCTCATTGGGACGAACTTTGGGTTCCGAGCTCTCAATTACTGAAACGGAGAAAACTTTGCACCATGCGTCGTCCAAACCACCTAAAGAACTCTCATTGCGTCGAATTTTGAGTTCCCTACTCTCCAAAAACTCAAACGGTGGAAAGTTTGGACCAAGTTCGTCCAAACCATATGAAAAACTCTCATTGGGACGAACGTTGGGTTCCGAGCTCTCAAATACTGAAACGGAGCAAAGTTTGGACCATGTGTGGTCCAAACCACCAAAAGAACTCTCATTGGGTCGTACTTTGAGTTCCTTACTCTCGAAAAACTCAAACGGTGGAAAGTTTGGACCAAGTTCGTCCAAACCATATGAAAAACTCTCATTGGGACGAACTTTGGGTTCCGAGCTCTCAAATACTGAAACGGAGCAAAGTTTGGACCATGTGTGGACCAAACAACAAAAAGAACTCTCATTGGGCCGAACTTTGTGTTCCTTACTCTCCAAAAACTCAAACGGAGGAATGTTTCGACCAAGTTCGTCCAAACCATATGAAAAACTCTCATTGGGACGAAGTTTGGGTTCCGAGCTCTCAATTACTGAAACTGAGTAAAGTTTGGACCATGTGTCGTCCAAACCACCTAAAGAACTCTCATTGGGTCGAACTTTGAGTTCCCTACTCTCCAAAAATTCAAACGGTGGAAAGTTTGGACCAAGTTCGTCCAAACCATATGAAAAACTCTCATGAGGACGAACTTTGGGTTCCGAGCTCTGAAATACTGAAACGGAGCAAAGTTTGGACCATGTGTGGTCCAAACCACCAAAAGAACTCTCATTGGGAGGAACTTTGAGTTCCTTACTCTCGAAAAACTGAAACGGTGGAAAGTTTGGACCAAGTTCGTCCAAACCATATGAAAAACTCTCATTGGGACGAACTTTGGGTTCCGAGCTCTCAATTACTGAAACGGAGCAAAGTTTGGACCATGTGTCGCCCAAACCACCTAAAGAACTCTCATTGGGTCGAACTTTGAGTTCCTTACTCTGCAAAAACTCAAAGTGAGCAAAGTTTCGACCAAGTTCGTCCAAACCATATGAAAAACTCTCATTGGGACGAACTTTGGGTTCCGACCTCTCAAATACTGAAACGGAGAAAACTTTGCACCATGTGTCGTCCAAACCACCTAAAGAACTCTCATTGCGTCGAATTTTGAGTTCCTTACTCTCCAAAAACTCAAAGGGAGCAAATTTTCGACCAAGTTCGTCCAAACCATATGAAAAACTCTCATTGGGACGAACTTTGGGTTCCGAGCTCTGAAATACTGAAACGGAGAAAAGTTTGGACCATGTGTGGTCCAAACCACCAAAACAACTCTCATTGGGCCGAACTTTGAGTTCCTTACTCTCCAAAAACTCAAACGGAGGAAAGTTTGGACCAAGTTCGTCCAAACCATATGAAAAACTCTCATTGGGACGAACTTTGGGTTCCGAGCTCTCAATTACTGAAACGGAGCAAAGTTTGCACCATGTGTCGTCCAAACCACCTAAAGAACTCTCATTGGGCCGAACTTTGAGTTCCTTACTCTCGAAAAACTCAAACGGTGGAAAGTTTGGACCAAGTTCGTCCAAACCATATGAAAAACTCTCATTGGGACAAACTTTGGGTTCCGAGCTCTCAATTACTGAAACGGAGCAAAGTTTGGACCATGTGTCGTCCAAACCACCTAAAGAACTCTCATTGGGTCGAACTTTGAGTTCCTTACTCTCCAAAAACTCAAAGTGAGCAAAGTTTCGACCAAGTTCGTCCAAACCATATGAAAAACTCTCATTGGGACGAACTTTGGGTTCCGAGCTCTCAAATACTGAAACGGAGAAAACTTTGCACGATGCGTCGTCCAAACCACCTAAAGAACTCTCATTGCGTCGACTTTTGAGTTCCCTTCTCTCCAAAAAGTCAAACGGTGGAAAGTTTGGACCAAGTTCGTCCAAACCATATGAAAAACTCTCATTGGGACGAACGTTGGGTTCCGAGCTCTCAAATACTGAAACGAAGCAAAGTTTGGACCATGTGTGGTCCAAACCACCAAAAGAACTCTCATTGGGCCGAACTTTGAGTTCCTTACTCTCGAAAAACTCAAACGGTGGAAAGTTTGGACCAAGTTCGTCCAAACCATATGAAAAACTCTCATTGGGACGAACTTTGGGTTCCGAGCTCTCAATTACTCAAAAAGAGAAAAGTTTGGACCATGTGTCGTCCAAACAACCTAAAGAACTCTCATTGGGTCGAACTTTGAGTTCCTTACGCTCCAAAAACTCAAAGTGAGCAAAGTTTCGACCAAGTTCGTCCAAACCATATGAAAAACTCTCATTGGGACGAACTTTGGGTTCCGACCTCTCAAATACTGAAACGGAGAAAACTTTGCACCATGTGTCGTCCAAACCACCTAAAGAACTCTCATTGCGTCGAATTTTGAGTTCCTTACTCTCCAAAAACTCAAAGGGAGCAAATTTTCGACCAAGTTCGTCCAAACCATATGAAAAACTCTCATTGGGACGAACTTTTGGTTCCGAGCTCTCAAATATTGAAACGGAGCAAAGTTTTGATCGTGTATGGTCCAAACCACCTAAAGAACTCTCATTGGGCCGAACTTTGAGTTCCTAACTCTCCAAAAACTCAAAGGGAGCAAAGTTTGGACCAAGTTCGTCCAAACCATATGAAAAACTCTGATTGGGACAAACTTTGGGTTCCGAGCTCTCAAATACTGAAACGGAGCAAAGTTTGGACCATGTGTGGTCCAAACCACAAAAAGAACTCTCATTGGGCCGAACTTTGAGTTCCTTACTCTCCAAAAACTCAAACGGAGGAAAGTCTGGACCAAGTTCGTCCAAACCATATGAAAAACTCTCATTGGGACGAACTTTGGGTTCCGAGCTCTCAATTACTGAAACGGAGCAAAGTTTGGACCATGTGTCGTCCAAACCACCTAAAGAACTCTCATTGGGTCGAACTTTGAGTTCCTTACTCTCAAAAAACTCAAAGGGAGCAAAGTTTCGACCAAGTTCGTCCCAACCATATGAAAAACGCTCATTGGGACGAACTTTGGGTTCCGATCTCTGAAATACTGAAACGGAGCAAAGTTTGGACCATGTGTGGTCCAAACCACCAAAAGAACTCTCATTGGGCCGAACTTTGAGTTCCTTACTCTCGAAAAACTCAAACGGTGGAAAGTTTGGACCAAGTTCGTCCAAACCATATGAAAAACTCTCATTGGGACAAACTTTGGGTTCCGAGCTCTCAATTACTGAAACGGAGCAAAGTTTGGACCATGTGTCGTCCAAACCACCTAAAGAACTCTCATTGGGTCGAACTTTGAGTTCCTTACTCTCCAAAAACTCAAAGTCAGCAAAGTTTCGACCAAGTTCGTCCAAACCATATGAAAAACTCTCATTGGGACGAACTTTGGGTTCCGAGCTCTCAATTACTGAAACGGAGCAAAGTTTGGACCATGTGTGGTCCAAACGACCAAAAGAACTCTCATTGGGCCGAACTTTGAGTTCCTTACTCTCCAAAAACTCAAACGGTGGAAAGTTTCGACCAAGTTCGTCCAAACCATAAAAAAAACTCTCATTGGGACGAACTTTGGGTTCCGAGCTCTCAAATACTGAAACGGAGCAAAGTTTGCACCATGTGTCGTCCAAACCACCTGAAGAACTCTCATTGGGTCGAACTTTGAGTTCCTTACTCTCCAAAAACTAAAAGGGAGCAAAGTTTCGACCAAGTTCGTCCAAACCATAAAAAAAACTCTCATTGGGACGAAGTTTGGGTTCCGAGCTCTCAAATACTGAAACGGAGCAAAGTTTGCACCATGTGTCGTCCAAACCACCTGAAGAACTCTCATTGGGTCGAACTCTGAGTTCCTTACTCTCCAAAAACTCAAAGGGAGCAAAGTTTCGACCAAGTTCGTCCAAACCATAAAAAAAACTCTCATTGGGACGAAGTTTGGGTTCCGAGCTCTCAAATACTGAAACGGAGCAAAGTTTGGACCATGTGTGGTCCAAACCACCAAAAGAACTCTCATTGGGCCGAACTTTGAGTTCCTTACTCTCAAAAAACTCAAACGGTGGAAAGTTTGGACCAAGTTCGTCCAAACCATATGAAAAACTCTCATTGGGACGAACTTTGGGTTCCGATCTCTCAATTACTGAAACAAAGCAAAGTTTGGACCATGTGTGGTCCAAACCACCAAAAGAACTCTCATTGGGTCGAACTTTGAGTTCCTTACTCTCCAAAAACGCAAACGGTGGAAAGTTTGGACCAAGTTCGTCCAAACCATATGAAAAACTCTCATTGGGACGAACTTTGGGTTCCGAGCTGTCAAATACTGAAACGGAGCAAAGTTTGGACCACGTGTGGTCCAAACCACCAAAAGAACTCTCATTGTCCCGAACTTTGAGTTCCTTACTCTCCAAAAACTCAAACGGAGGAAAGTTTGGACCAAGTTCGTCCAAACCATATGAAAAACACTCATTGGGACGAACTTTGGGTTCCGAGCTCTCAAATACTGAAACGGAGCAAAGTTTGGACCATGTGTGGTCCAAACCACCAAAAGAACTCTCATTGGGCCGAACTTTGAGTTCCTTACTCTCCAAAAACTCAAACGGAGGAAAGTTTCGACCAAGTTCGTCCAAACCATATGAAAAACTCACATTGGGACGAACTTTGGGTTCCAAGCTCTCAAATACTAAAAAGGAGCAAAGTTTGGACCATGTGTCGTCCAAACCACCTAAAGAACTCTCATTGGCTCGAACTTTGAGTTCCTTACTCTCCAAAAACTCAAAGTGAGCAAAGTTTCGACCAACTTCGTCCAAACCATATGAAAAACTCTCATTCGGACGAACTTTGGGTTCCGAGCTCTCAAATACTGAAACGGAGCAAAGTTTGCGTCATGTGTCGTCCAAACCACCTAAAGAACTCTCATTGGCTCGAACTTTGAGTTCCTTACTCTCCAAAAACTCAAAGGGAGAAAAGTTTCGACCAAGTTCGTCCAAACCATAAAAAAAACTCTCATTGGGACGAACTTTGGGTTCCGAGCTCTCAAATACTGAAACGGAGCAAAGTTTGCACCATGTGTCGTCCAAACCACCTGAAGAACTCTCATTGGGTCGAACTCTGAGTTCCTTACTCTCCAAAAACTCAAAGAAAGCAAAGTTTCGACCAAGTTCGTCCAAACCATAAAAAAAACTCTCATTGGGACGAAGTTTGGGTTCCGAGCTCTCAAATACTGAAACGGAGCAAAGTTTGGACCATGTGTGGTCCAAACCACCAAAAGAACTCTCATTGGGCCGAACTTTGAGTTCCTTACTCTCAAAAAACTCAAACGGTGGAAAGTTTGGACCAAGTTCGTCCAAACCATATGAAAAACTCTCATTGGGACGAACTTTGGGTTCCGAGCTCTCAATTACTGAAACAGAGCAAAGTTTGGACCATGTGTGGTCCAAACCACCAAAAGAACTCTCATTGGGTCGAACTTTGAGTTCCTTACTCTCCAAAAACGCAAACGGTGGAAAGTTTGGACCAAGTTCGTCCAAACCATATGAAAAACTCTCATTGGGACGAACTTTGGGTTCCGAGCTCTCAAATACTTAAACGGAGAAAAGTTTGGACCATGTGTGGTCCAAACCACCAAAAGAACTCTCATTGTCCCGAACTTTGAGTTCCTTACTCTAAAAAAACACAAAGGGAGCAAAGTTTCGACCAAGTTCGTCCAAACCATATGAAAAACTCTCATTGGGACGAACCTGGGTTCCGCGCTCTCAAATACGGAAACGGAGCAAAGTTTGGACCATGTGTGGTCCAAACGACCAAAAGAACTCTCATTGGGCCGAACTTTGAGTTCCTTACTCTCCAAAAACTCAAACGGTGGAAAGTTTCGACCAAGTTCGTCCAAACCATATGAAAAACTCTCATTGGGACGAACTTTGGGTTCCGAGCTCTCAATTACTGAAACGGAGCAAAGTTTGGACCATATGTCGTCCAAACCACCTAAAGAACTCTCATTGGGTCGAACTTTGAGTTCCTTACTCTCCAAAAACTCAAAGGGAGCAAAGTTTCGACCAAGTTCGTCCAAACCATATGAAAAACTCTCATTGGGACGAACTTTGGGTTCCGAGCTCTCAAATACTGAAACGGAGCAAAGTTTGGACCATGTGTGGTCCAAACGACCAAAAGAACTCTCATTGGGCCGAACTTTGAGTTCCTTACTCTCCAAAAACTCAAAGGGAGCAAAGTTTCGACCAAGTTCGTCCAAACCATAAAAAAAACTCTCATTGGGAAGAACTTTGGATTCCGAGCTCTCAAATACTGAAACGGAGCAAAGTTTGCACCATGTGTCGTCCAAACCACCTGAAGAACTCTCATTGGGTCGAACTTTGAGTTCCTTACTCTCCAAAAACTCAAAGGGAGAAAAGTTTCGACCAAGTTCGTCCAAACCATAAAAAAAACTCTCATTGGGACGAAGTTTGGGTTCCGAGCTCTCAAATACTGAAACGGAGCAAAGTTTGCACCATGTGTCGTCCAAACCACCTGAAGAACTCTCATTGGGTCGAACTCTGAGTTCCTTACTCTCCAAAAACTCAAAGGGAGCAAAGTTTCGACCAAGTTCGTCCAAACCATAAAAAAAACTCTCATTGGGACGAAGTTTGGGTTCCGAGCTCTCAAATACTGAAACGGAGCAAAGTTTGGACCATGTGTGGTCCAAACCACCAAAAGAACTCTCATTGGGCCGAACTTTGAGTTCCTTACTCTCAAAAAACTCAAACGGTGGAAAGTTTGGACCAAGTTCGTCCAAACCATATGAAAAACTCTCATTGGGACGAACTTTGGGTTCCGATCTCTCAATTACTGAAACAGAGCAAAGTTTGGACCATGTGTGGTCCAAACCACCAAAAGAACTCTCATTGGGTCGAACTTTGAGTTCCTTACTCTCCAAAAACGCAAACGGTGGAAAGTTTGGACCAAGTTCGTCCAAACCATATGAAAAACTCTCATTGGGACGAACTTTGGGTTCCGAGCTGTCAAATACTGAAACGGAGCAAAGTTTGGACCACGTGTGGTCCAAACCACCAAAAGAACTCTCATTGGGCCGAACTTTGAGTTCCTTACTCTCCAAAAACTCAAACGGAGGAAAGTTTCGACCAAGTTCGTCCAAACCATATGAAAAACTCACATTGGGACGAACTTTGGGTTCCAAGCTCTCAAATACTAAAAAGGAGCAAAGTTTGGACCATGTGTCGTCCAAACCACCTAAAGAACTCTCATTGGCTCGAACTTTGAGTTCCTTACTCTCCAAAAACTCAAAGTGAGCAAAGTTTCGACCAACTTCGTCCAAACCATATGAAAAACTCTCATTCGGACGAACTTTGGGTTCCGAGCTCTCAAATACTGAAACGGAGCAAAGTTTGCGTCATGTGTCGTCCAAACCACCTAAAGAACTCTCATTGGCTCGAACTTTGAGTTCCTTACTCTCCAAAAACTCAAAGGGAGAAAAGTTTCGACCAAGTTCGTCCAAACCATAAAAAAAACTCTCATTGGGACGAACTTTGGGTTCCGAGCTCTCAAATACTGAAACGGAGCAAAGTTTGCACCATGTGTCGTCCAAACCACCTGAAGAACTCTCATTGGGTCGAACTCTGAGTTCCTTACTCTCCAAAAACTCAAAGGGAGCAAAGTTTCGACCAAGTTCGTCCAAACCATAAAAAAACTCTCATTGGGACAAAGTTTGGGTTCCGAGCTCTCAAATACTGAAACGGAGCAAAGTTTGGACCATGTGTGGTCCAAACCACCAAAAGAACTCTCATTGGGCCGAACTTTGAGTTCCTTACTCTCAAAAAACTCAAACGGTGGAAAGTTTGGACCAAGTTCGTCCAAACCATATGAAAAACTCTCATTGGGACGAACTTTGGGTTCCGAGCTCTCAATTACTGAAACAGAGCAAAGTTTGGACCATGTGTGGTCCAAACCACCAAAAGAACTCTCATTGGGTCGAACTTTGAGTTCCTTACTGTCCAAAAACGCAAACGGTGGAAAGTTTGGACCAAGTTCGTCCAAACCATATGAAAAACTCTCATTGGGACGAACTTTGGGTTCCGAGCTCTCAAATACTGAAACGGAGAAAAGTTTGGACCATGTGTGGTCCAAACCACCAAAAGAACTCTCATTGTCCCGAACTTTGAGTTCCTTACTCTAAAAAAACACAAAGGGAGCAAAGTTTCGACCAAGTTCGTCCAAACCATATGAAAAACTCTCATTGGGACGAACCTGGGTTCCGCGCTCTCAAATACGGAAACGGAGCAAAGTTTGGACCATGTGTGGTCCAAACGACCAAAAGAACTCTCATTGGGCCGAACTTTGAGTTCCTTACTCTCCAAAAACTCAAACGGTGGAAAGTTTCGACCAAGTTCGTCCAAACCATATGAAAAACTCTCATTGGGACGAACTTTGGGTTCCGAGCTCTCAATTACTGAAACGGAGCAAAGTTCGGACCATGTGTCGTCCAAACCACCTAAAGAACTCTCATTGGGTCGAACTTTGAGTTCCTTACTCTCCAAAAACTCAAAGGGAGCAAAGTTTCGACCAAGTTCGTCCAAACCATATGAAAAACTCTCATTGGGACGAACTTTGGGTTCCGAGCTCTCAAATACTAAAACGGAGCAAAGTTTGGACCATGTGTGGTCCAAACGACCAAAAGAACTCTCATTGGGCCGAACTTTGAGTTCCTTACTCTCCAAAAACTCAAAGGGAGCAAAGTTTCGACCAAGTTCGTCCAAACCATAAAAAAACTCTCATTGGGAAGAACTTTGGATTCCGAGCTCTCAAATACTGAAACGGAGCAAAGTTTGCACCATGTGTCGTCCAAACCACCTGAAGAACTCTCATTGGGTCGAACTTTGAGTTCCTTACTCTCCAAAAACTCAAAGGGAGCAAAGTTTCGACCAAGTTCGTCCAAACCATAAAAAAAACTCTCATTGGGACGAAGTTTGGGTTCCGAGCTCTCAAATACTGAAACGGAGCAAAGTTTGCACCATGTGTCGTCCAAACCACCTGAAGAACTCTCATTGGGTCGAACTCTGAGTTCCTTACTCTCCAAAAACTCAAAGGGAGCAAAGTTTCGACCAAGTTCGTCCAAACCATAAAAAAAACTCTCATTGGGACGAAGTTTGGGTTCCGAGCTCTCAAATACTGAAACGGAGCAAAGTTGGGACCATGTGTGGTCCAAACCACCAAAAGAACTCTCATTGGGCCGAACTTTGAGTTCCTTACTCTCAAAAAACTCAAACGGTGGAAAGTTTGGACCAAGTTCGTCCAAACCATATGAAAAACTCTCATTGGGACGAACTTTGGGTTCCGATCTCTCAATTACTGAAACAGAGCAAAGTTTGGACCATGTGTGGTCCAAACCACCAAAAGAACTCTCATTGGGTCGAACTTTGAGTTCCTTACTCTCCAAAAACGCAAACGGTGGAAAGTTTGGACCAAGTTCGTCCAAACCATATGAAAAACTCTCATTGGGACGAACTTTTGGTTCCGAGCTCTCAAATACTGAAACGGAGCAAAGTTTGCGTCATGTGTCGTCCAAACCACCTGAAGAACTCTCATTGGGTCGTACTTTGAGTTCCTTACTCTCCAAAAACTCAAAGGGAGCAAAGTTTCGACCAAGTTCGTCCAAACCATAAAAAAAACTCTCATTGGGACGAAGTTTGGGTTCCGAGCTCTCAAATACTGAAACGGAGCAAAGTTTGCACCATGTGTCGTCCAAACCACCTGAAGAACTCTCATTGGGTCGAACTCTGAGTTCCTTACTCTCCAAAAACTCAAAGGGAGCAAAGTTTCGACCAAGTTCGTCCAAACCATAAAAAAAACTCTCATTGGGACGAAGTTTGGGTTCCGAGCTCTCAAATACTGAAACGGAGCAAAGTTGGGACCATGTGTGGTCCAAACCACCAAAAGAACTCTCATTGGGCCGAACTTTGAGTTCCTTACTCTCAAAAAACTCAAACGGTGGAAAGTTTGGACCAAGTTCGTCCAAACCATATGAAAAACTCTCATTGGGACGAACTTTGGGTTCCGATCTCTCAATTACTGAAACAGAGCAAAGTTTGGACCATGTGTGGTCCAAACCACCAAAAGAACTCTCATTGGGTCGAACTTTGAGTTCCTTACTCTCCAAAAACGCAAACGGTGGAAAGTTTGGACCAAGTTCGTCCAAACCATATGAAAAACTCTCATTGGGACGAACTTTGGGTTCCGAGCTGTCAAATACTGAAACGGAGCAAAGTTTGGACCACGTGTGGTCCAAACCACCAAAAGAACTCTCATTGTCCCGAACTTTGAGTTCCTTACTCTCCAAAAACTCAAACGGAGGAAAGTTTGGACCAAGTTCGTCCAAACCATATGAAAAACTCTCATTGGGACGAACTTTGGGTTCCGAGCTCTCAAATACTGAAACGGAGCAAAGTTTGGACCATATGTGGTCCAAACCACCAAAAGAACTCTCATTGGGCCGAACTTTGAGTTCCTTACTCTCCAAAAACTCAAACGGAGGAAAGTTTCGACCAAGTTCGTCCAAACCATATGAAAAACTCACATTGGGACGAACTTTGGGTTCCAAGCTCTCAAATACTAAAAAGGAGCAAAGTTTGGACCATGTGTCGTCCAAACCACCTAAAGAACTCTCATTGGCTCGAACTTTGAGTTCCTTACTCTCCAAAAACTCAAAGTGAGCAAAGTTTCGACCAACTTCGTCCAAACCATATGAAAAACTCTCATTGGGACGAACTTTGGGTTCCGAGCTCTCAAATACTGAAACGGAGCAAAGTTTGCGTCATGTGTCGTCCAAACCACCTGAAGAACTCTCATTGGGTCGAACTTTGAGTTCCTTACTCTCCAAAAACTCAAAGGGAGCAAACTTTCGACCAAGTTCGTCCAAACCATAAAAAAAACTCTCATTGGGACGAAGCTTGGGTTCCGAGCTCTCAAATACTGAAACGGAGAAAAGTTTGGACCATGTGTGGTCCAAACCACCAAAAGAACTCTCATTGGGCAGAACCTTGAGTTCCTAACTCTCCAAAAATTCAAACGGTGGAAAGTTTGGACCAAGTTCGTCCAAACCATATGAAAAACTCTCATTGGGACGAACTTTGGGTTCCGAGCTCTCAAATACTGAAACGGAGAAAAGTTTGGACCATGTGTGGTCCAAACGACCAAAAGAACTCTCATTGGGCCGAACTTTGAGTTCCTTACTCTCCAAAAACTCAAAGGGAGCAAAGTTTCGACCAAGTTCGTCCAAACCATAAAAAAAAACTCTCATTGGGAAGAACTTTGGATTCCGAGCTCTCAAATACTGAAACGGAGCAAAGTTTGCACCATGTGTCGTCCAAACCACCTGAAGAACTCTCATTGGGTCGAACTTTGAGTTCCTTACTCTCCAAAAACTCAAAGGGAGCAAAGTTTCGACCAAGTTCGTCCAAACCATAAAAAAAACTCTCATTGGGACGAAGTTTGGGTTCCGAGCTCTCAAATACTGAAACGGAGCAAAGTTTGCACCATGTGTCGTCCAAACCACCTGAAGAACTCTCATTGGGTCGAACTCTGAGTTCCTTACTCTCCAAAAACTCAAAGGGAGCAAAGTTTCGACCAAGTTCGTCCAAACCATAAAAAAAACTCTGATTGGGACGAAGTTTGGGTTCCGAGCTCTCAAATACTGAAACGGAGCAAAGTTGGGACCATGTGTGGTCCAAACCACCAAAAGAACTCTCATTGGGCCGAACTTTGAGTTCCTTACTCTCAAAAAACTCAAACGGTGGAAAGTTTGGACCAAGTTCGTCCAAACCATATGAAAAACTCTCATTGGGACGAACTTTGGGTTCCGATCTCTCAATTACTGAAACAGAGCAAAGTTTGGACCATGTGTGGTCCAAACCACCAAAAGAACTCTCATTGGGTCGAACTTTGAGTTCCTTACTCTCCAAAAACGCAAACGGTGGAAAGTTTGGACCAAGTTCGTCCAAACCATATGAAAAACTCTCATTGGGACGAACTTTGGGTTCCGAGCTGTCAAATACTGAAACGGAGCAAAGTTTGGACCACGTGTGGTCCAAACCACCAAAAGAACTCTCATTGTCCCGAACTTTGAGTTCCTTACTCTCCAAAAACTCAAACGGAGGAAAGTTTGGACCAAGTTCGTCCAAACCATATGAAAAACTCTCATTGGGACGAACTTTGGGTTCCGAGCTCTCAAATACTGAAACGGAGCAAAGTTTGGACCATATGTGGTCCAAACCACCAAAAGAACTCTCATTGGGCCGAACTTTGAGTTCCTTACTCTCCAAAAACTCAAACGGAGGAAAGTTTCGACCAAGTTCGTCCAAACCATATGAAAAACTCACATTGGGACGAACTTTGGGTTCCAAGCTCTCAAATACTAAAAAGGAGCAAAGTTTGGACCATGTGTCGTCCAAACCACCTAAAGAACTCTCATTGGCTCGAACTTTGAGTTCCTTACTCTCCAAAAACTCAAAGTGAGCAAAGTTTCGACCAACTTCGTCCAAACCATATGAAAAACTCTCATTGGGACGAACTTTGGGTTCCGAGCTCTCAAATACTGAAACGGAGCAAAGTTTGCGTCATGTGTCGTCCAAACCACCTGAAGAACTCTCATTGGGTCGAACTTTGAGTTCCTTACTCTCCAAAAACTCAAAGGGAGCAAACTTTCGACCAAGTTCGTCCAAACCATAAAAAAAACTCTCATTGGGACGAAGCTTGGGTTCCGAGCTCTCAAATACTGAAACGGAGAAAAGTTTGGACCATGTGTGGTCCAAACCACCAAAAGAACTCTCATTGGGCAGAACCTTGAGTTCCTAACTCTCCAAAAATTCAAACGGTGGAAAGTTTGGACCAAGTTCGTCCAAACCATATGAAAAACTCTCATTGGGACGAACTTTGGGTTCCGAGCTCTCAATTACTGAAACGGAGCAAAGTTTGGACCATATGTGGTCCAAACCACCAAAAGAACTGTCATTGGGCCGAACTTTGAGTTCCTTACTCTCCAAAAACTAAAACGGTGGAAAGTTTGGACCAAGTTCGTCCAACCATATGAAAAACTCTAAATGTGACGAACTTTGGGTTCCGAGCTCTCAATTACTGAAACGGAGCAAAGTTTGGACCATGTGTCATCCAAACCACCTAAAGAACTCTCATTGGCTCGAACTTTGAGTTCTTTACTCTCCAAAAACTCAAAGTGAGCAAAGTTTCGACCAAGTTCGTCCAAACCATATGAAAAACTCTCATTGGGACGAACTTTGGGTTCTGAGCTCTCAAATACTGAAACGGAGCAAAGTTTGGACCATGTGTGGTCCAAACCACCAAAAGAACTCTCATTGGGCCGAACTTTGAGTTCCTTACTCTCCAAAAATTCAAACGGAGGAAAGTTTCGACCAAGTTCGTCCAAACCATATGAAAAACTCTCATTGGGACGAACTTTGGGTTCCGAGCTCTCAAATACTGAAACGGAGCAAAGTTTGCGTCATGTGTCGTCCAAACCACCTGAAGAACTCTCATTGGGTCGAACTTTGAGTTCCTTACTCTCCAAAAACTCAAAGGGACCAAAGTTTCGACAAAGTTCGTCCAAACCATAAAAAAAACTCTCATTGGGTCGAAGCTTGGGTTCCGAGCTCTCAAATACTGAAACGGAGCAAAGTTTGGACCATGTGTGGTCCAAACCACCAAAAGAACTCTCATTGGGCCGAACTTTGAGTTCCTTACTCTCCAAAAATTCAAACGGAGGAAAGTTTCGACCAAGTTCGTCCAAACCATATGAAAAACTCTCATTGGGACGAACTTTGGGTTCCGAGCTCTCAAATACTGAAACGGAGCAAAGTTTGCGTCATGTGTCGTCCAAACCACCTGAAGAACTCTCATTGGGTCGAACTTTGAGTTCCTTACTCTCCAAAAACTCAAAGGGAGCAAATTTTCGACAAAGTTCGTCCAAACCATAAAAAAAACTCTCATTGGGTCGAAGCTTGGGTTCCGAGCTCTCAAATACTGAAACGGAGCAAAGTTTGGACCATGTGTGGTCCAAACCTCCAAAAGAACTCTGATTGGGCCGAACTTTGAGTTCCTTACTCTCCAAAAGCTCAAACGGTGGAAAGTTTGGACCAAGTTCGTCCAAACCACATGAAAAAGTCTCATTGGGACGAACTTTGGGTTCCGAGCTCTCAAATACTGAAACGGAGCAAAGCTTGGACCATGTGTGGTCCAAACCACCAAAAGAACTCTCATTGGGCCGAACTTTGAGTTCCTTACTCTCAAAAAACTCAAACGGAGGAAAGTTTCGACCAAGTTCGTCCAAACCATATGAAAAACTCTCATTGGGACGAACTTTTGGTTCCGAGCTCTCAAATACTGAAACGGAGCAAAGTTTGCGTCATGTGTCGTCCAAACCACCTGAAGAACTCTCATTGGGTCGAACTTTGAGTTCCTTACTCTCCAAAAACTCAAAGGGAGCAAAGTTTCGACCAAGTTCGTCCAAACCATAAAAAAAACTCTCATTGGGACGAAGTTTGGGTTCCGAGCTCTCAAATACTGAAACGGAGCAAAGTTTGGACCATGTGTGGTCCAAACCACCAAAAGAACTCTCATTGGGCCGAACTTTGAGTTCCTTACTGTCCAAAAACTCAAACGGTGGAAAGTTTGGACAAAGTTCGTCCAAACCATATGAAAAAGTCTCATTGGGACGAACTTTGGGTTCCGAGCTCTCAATTACTGAAACGGAGCAAAGTTTGGACCGTGTCGTCCAAACCACCTAAAGAACTCTCATTGGCTTGAACTTTGAGTTCCTTACTATCCAAAAACTCAAAGGGAGCAATGTTTCGAACTAGTTCGTCCAAACCATATGAAAAACTCTCATTGGGACGAACTTTGGGTTCCGAGCTCTCAAATACTGAAACGGAGCAAAGTTTGGACCATGTGTGGTCCAAACCACCAAAAGAACTCTCATTGGCCGAACTTTGAGTTCCTTACTCTCCAAAAACTCAAACGGAGGAAAGTTTCGACCAAGTTCGTCCAAACCATATGAAAAACTCTCATTGGGACGAACTTTGGGTTCCGAGTTCTCAAATACTGAAACGGAGCAAAGTTTGCGTCATGTGTCGTCCAAACCACCTGAAGAACTCTCATTGGGTCGTACTTTGAGTTCCTTACTCTCCAAAAACTCAAAGGGAGCAAAGTTTCGACCAAGTTCGTCCAAACCATAAAAAAAACTCTCATTGGGACGAAGCTTGGGTTCCGAGCTCTCAAATACTGAAACGGAGCAAAGTTTGGACCATGTGTGGTCCAAACCACCAAAAGAACTCTCATTGGGCCGAACCTTGAGTTCCTAACTCTCCAAAAATTCAAACGGATGAAAGTTTGGACCAAGTTCGTCCAAACCATATGAAAAACTCTCATTGGGACGAACTTTGGGTTCCGAGCTCTCAATTACTGAAACGGAGCAAAGTTTGGACCATGTGTGGTCCAAACCACCAAAAGAACTGTCATTGGGCCGAACTTTGAGTTCCTTACTCTCCAAAAACTCAAACGGTGGAAAGTTTGGACCAAGTTCGTCCAACCATATGAAAAACTCTCAATGTGACGAACTTTTGGTTCCGAGCTCTCAATTACTGAAACGGAGCAAAGTTTGGACCATGTGTCATCCAAACCACCTAAAGAACTCTCATTGGCTCGAACTTTGAGTTCTTTACTCTCCAAAAACTCAAAGTGAGCAAAGTTTCGACCAAGTTCGTCCAAACCATATGAAAAACTCTCATTGGGACGAACTTTGGGTTCCGAGCTCTCAAATACTGAAACGGAGCAAAGTTTGGACCATATGTGGTCCAAACCACCAAAAGAACTCTCATTGGGCCGAACTTTGAGTTCCTTAGTCTCCAAAAATTCAAACGGAGGAAAGTTTCGACCAAGTTCGTCCAAACCATATGAAAAACTCTCATTGGGACGAACTTTGGGTTCCGAGCTCTCAAATACTGAAACAGAGCAAAGTTTGCGTCATGTGTCGTCCAAACCACCTGAAGAACTCTCATTGGGTCGAACTTTGAGTTCCCTACTCTCCAAAAACTCAAAGGGAGCAAAGTTTCGACAAAGTTCGTCCAAACCATAAAAAAAACTCTCATTGGGTCGAAGCTTGGGTTCCGAGCTCTCAAATACTGAAACGGAGCAAAGTTTGGACCATGTGTGGTCCAAACCTCCAAAAGAACTCTGATTGGGCCGAACTTTGAGTTCCTTGCTCTCCAAAAGCTCAAACGGTGGAAAGTTTGGACCAAGTTCGTCCAAACCATATGAAAAAGTCTCATTGGGACGAACTTTGGGTTCCGAGCTCTCAAATACTGAAACGGAGCAAAGCTTGGACCATGTGTGGTCCAAACCACCAAAAGAACTCTCATTGGGCCGAACTTTGAGTTCCTTACTCTCAAAAAACTCAAACGGAGGAAAGTTTCGACCAAGTTCGTCCAAACCATATGAAAAACTCTCATTGGGACGAACTTTTGGTTCCGAGCTCTCAAATACTGAAACGGAGCAAAGTTTGCGTCATGTGTCGTCCAAACCACCTGAAGAACTCTCATTGGGTCGAACTTTGAGTTCCTTACTCTCCAAAAACTCAAAGGGAGCAAAGTTTCGACCAAGTTCGTCCAAACCATAAAAAAAACTCTCATTGGGACGAAGTTTGGGTTCCGAGCTCTCAAATACTGAAACGGAGCAAAGTTTGGACCATGTGTGGTCCAAACCACCAAAAGAACTCTCATTGGGCCGAACTTTGAGTTCCTTACTGTCCAAAAACTCAAACGGTGGAAAGTTTGGACAAAGTTCGTCCAAACCATATGAAAAAGTCTCATTGGGACGAACTTTGGGTTCCGAGCTCTCAATTACTGAAACGGAGCAAAGTTTGGACCGTGTCGTCCAAACCACCTAAAGAACTCTCATTGGCTTGAACTTTGAGTTCCTTACTATCCAAAAACTCAAAGGGAGCAAAGTTTCGAACTAGTTCGTCCAAACCATATGAAAAACTCTCATTGGGACGAACTTTGGGTTCCGAGCTCTCAAATCCTGAAACGGAGCAAAGTTTGGACCATGTGTGGTCCAAACCACCAAAAGAACTCTCATTGGCCGAACTTTGAGTTCCTTACTCTCCAAAAACTCAAACGGAGGAAAGTTTCGACCAAGTTCGTCCAAACCATATGAAAAACTCTCATTGGGACGAACTTTGGGTTCCGAGTTCTCAAATACTAAAACGGAGCAAAGTTTGCGTCATGTGTCGTCCAAACCACCTGAAGAACTCTCATTGGGTCGTACTTTGAGTTCCTTACTCTCCAAAAACTCAAAGGGAGCAAAGTTTCGACCAAGTTCGTCCAAACCATAAAAAAAACTCTCATTGGGACGAAGCTTGGGTTCCGAGCTCTCAAATACTGAAACGGAGCAAAGTTTGGACCATGTGTGGTCCAAACCACCAAAAGAACTCTCATTGGGCCGAACCTTGAGTTCCTAACTCTCCAAAAATTCAAACGGATGAAAGTTTGGACCAAGTTCGTCCAAACCATATGAAAAACTCTCATTGGGACGAACTTTGGGTTCCGAGCTCTCAATTACTGAAACGGAGCAAAGTTTGGACCATGTGTGGTCCAAACCACCAAAAGAACTGTCATTGGGCCGAACTTTGAGTTCCTTACTCTCCAAAAACTCAAACGGTGGAAAGTTTGGACCAAGTTCGTCCAACCATATGAAAAACTCTCAATGTGACGAACTTTTGGTTCCGAGCTCTCAATTACTGAAACGGAGCAAAGTTTGGACCATGTGTCATCCAAACCACCTAAAGAACTCTCATTGGCTCGAACTTTGAGTTCTTTACTCTCCAAAAACTCAAAGTGAGCAAAGTTTCGACCAAGTTCGTCCAAACCATATGAAAAACTCTCATTGGGACGAACTTTGGGTTCCGAGCTCTCAAATACTGAAACGGAGCAAAGTTTGGACCATATGTGGTCCAAACCACCAAAAGAACTCTCATTGGGCCGAACTTTGAGTTCCTTAGTCTCCAAAAATTCAAACGGAGGAAAGTTTCGACCAAGTTCGTCCAAACCATATGAAAAACTCTCATTGGGACGAACTTTGGGTTCCGAGCTCTCAAATACTGAAACGGAGCAAAGTTTGCGTCATGTGTCGTCCAAACCACCTGAAGAACTCTCATTGGGTCGAACTTTGAGTTCCCTACTCTCCAAAAACTCAAAGGGAGCAAAGTTTCGACAAAGTTCGTCCAAACCATAAAAAAAACTCTCATTGGGTCGAAGCTTGGGTTCCGAGCTCTCAAATACTGAAACGGAGCAAAGTTTGGACCATGTGTGGTCCAAACCTCCAAAAGAACTCTGATTGGGCCGAACTTTGAGTTCCTTACTCTCCAAAAGCTCAAACGGTGGAAAGTTTGGACCAAGTTCGTCCAAACCATATGAAAAAGTCTCATTGGGACGAACTTTGGGTTCCGAGCTCTCAAATACTGAAACGGAGCAAAGCTTGGACCATGTGTGGTCCAAACCACCAAAAGAACTCTCATTGGGCCGAACTTTGAGTTCCTTACTCTCAAAAAACTCAAACGGAGGAAAGTTTCGACCAAGTTCGTCCAAACCATATGAAAAACTCTCATTGGGACGAACTTTTGGTTCCGAGCTCTGAAATACTGAAACGGAGCAAAGTTTGCGTCATGTGTCGTCCAAACCACCTGAAGAACTCTCATTGGGTCGAACTTTGAGTTCCTTACTCTCCAAAAACTCAAAGGGAGCAAAGTTTCGACCAAGTTCGTCCAAACCATAAAAAAAACTCTCATTGGGACGAAGTTTGGGTTCCGAGCTCTCAAATACTGAAACGGAGCAAAGTTTGGACCATGTGTGGTCCAAACCACCAAAAGAACTCTCATTGGGCCGAACTTTGAGTTCCTTACTGTCCAAAAACTCAAACGGTGGAAAGTTTGGACAAAGTTCGTCCAAACCATATGAAAAAGTCTCATTGGGACGAACTTTGGGTTCCGAGCTCTCAATTACTGAAACGGAGCAAAGTTTGGACCGTGTCGTCCAAACCACCTAAAGAACTCTCATTGGCTTGAACTTTGAGTTCCTTACTATCCAAAAACTCAAAGGGAGCAAAGTTTCGAACTAGTTCGTCCAAACCATATGAAAAACTCTCATTGGGACGAACTTTGGGTTCCGAGCTCTCAAATACTGAAACGGAGCAAAGTTTGGACCATGTGTGGTCCAAACCACCAAAAGAACTCTCATTGGCCGAACTTTGAGTTCCTTACTCTCCAAAAACTCAAACGGAGGAAAGTTTCGACCAAGTTCGTCCAAACCATATGAAAAACTCTCATTGGGACGAACTTTGGGTTCCGAGTTCTCAAATACTGAAACGGAGCAAAGTTTGCGTCATGTGTCGTCCAAACCACCTGAAGAACTCTCATTGGGTCGTACTTTGAGTTCCTTACTCTCCAAAAACTCAAAGGGAGCAAAGTTTCGACCAAGTTCGTCCAAACCATAAAAAAAACTCTCATTGGGTCGAAGCTTGGGTTCCGAGCTCTCAAATACTGAAACGGAGCAAAGTTTGGACCATGTGTGGTCCAAACCACCAAAAGAACTCTCATTGGGCCGAACCTTGAGTTCCTAACTCTCCAAAAATTCAAACGGATGAAAGTTTGGACCAAGTTCGTCCAAACCATATGAAAAACTCTCATTGGGACGAACTTTGGGTTCCGAGCTCTCAATTACTGAAACGGAGCAAAGTTTGGACCATGTGTGGTCCAAACCACCAAAAGAACTGTCATTGGGCCGAACTTTGAGTTCCTTACTCTCCAAAAACTCAAACGGTGGAAAGTTTGGACCAAGTTCGTCCAACCATATGAAAAACTCTCAATGTGACGAACTTTTGGTTCCGAGCTCTCAATTACTGAAACGGAGCAAAGTTTGGACCATGTGTCATCCAAACCACCTAAAGAACTCTCATTGGCTCGAACTTTGAGTTCTTTACTCTCCAAAAACTCAAAGTGAGCAAAGTTTCGACCAAGTTCGTCCAAACCATATGAAAAACTCTCATTGGGACGAACTTTGGGTTCCGAGCTCTCAAATACTGAAACGGAGCAAAGTTTGGACCATATGTGGTCCAAACCACCAAAAGAGCTCTCATTGGGCCGAACTTTGAGTTCCTTAGTCTCCAAAAATTCAAACGGAGGAAAGTTTCGACCAAGTTCGTCCAAACCATATGAAAAACTCTCATTGGGACGAACTTTGGGTTCCGAGCTCTCAAATACTGAAACGGAGCAAAGTTTGCGTCATGTGTCGTCCAAACCACCTGAAGAACTCTCATTGGGTCGAACTTTGAGTTCCCTACTCTCCAAAAACTCAAAGGGAGCAAAGTTTCGACAAAGTTCGTCCAAACCATAAAAAAAACTCTCATTGGGTCGAAGCTTGGGTTCCGAGCTCTCAAATACTGAAACGGAGCAAAGTTTGGACCATGTGTGGTCCAAACCTCCAAAAGAACTCTGATTGGGCCGAACTTTGAGTTCCTTACTCTCCAAAAGCTCAAACGGTGGAAAGTTTGGACCAAGTTCGTCCAAACCATATGAAAAAGTCTCATTGGGACGAACTTTGGGTTCCGAGCTCTCAAATACTGAAACGGAGCAAAGCTTGGACCATGTGTGGTCCAAACCACCAAAAGAACTCTCATTGGGCCGAACTTTGAGTTCCTTACTCTCAAAAAACTCAAACGGAGGAAAGTTTCGACCAAGTTCGTCCAAACCATATGAAAAACTCTCATTGGGACGAACTTTTGGTTCCGAGCTCTCAAATACTGAAACGGAGCAAAGTTTGCGTCATGTGTCGTCCAAACCACCTGAAGAACTCTCATTGGGTCGAACTTTGAGTTCCTTACTCTCCAAAAACTCAAAGGGAGCAAAGTTTCGACCAAGTTCGTCCAAACCATAAAAAAAACTCTCATTGGGACGAAGTTTGGGTTCCGAGCTCTCAAATACTGAAACGGAGCAAAGTTTGGACCATGTGTGGTCCAAACCACCAAAAGAACTCTCATTGGGCCGAACTTTGAGTTCCTTACTGTCCAAAAACTCAAACGGTGGAAAGTTTGGACAAAGTTCGTCCAAACCATATGAAAAAGTCTCATTGGGACGAACTTTGGGTTCCGAGCTCTCAATTACTGAAACGGAGCAAAGTTTGGACCGTGTCGTCCAAACCACCTAAAGAACTCTCATTGGCTTGAACTTTGAGTTCCTTACTATCCAAAAACTCAAAGGGAGCAAAGTTTCGAACTAGTTCGTCCAAACCATATGAAAAACTCTCATTGGGACGAACTTTGGGTTCCGAGCTCTCAAATACTGAAACGGAGCAAAGTTTGGACCATGTGTGGTCCAAACCACCAAAAGAACTCTCATTGGCCGAACTTTGAGTTCCTTACTCTCCAAAAACTCAAACGGAGGAAAGTTTCGACCAAGTTCGTCCAAACCATATGAAAAACTCTCATTGGGACGAACTTTTGGTTCCGAGCTCTCAATTACTGAAACGGAGCATAGTTTTGACCATGTGTGGACCAAACCACCTAAAGAACTCTCATTGGGTCAAACTTTGAGTTCCTTACTCTCCAAAAACTCAAACGGTGGAAAGTTTGGACAAAGTTCGTCCAAACCATATGAAAAACTCTCATTGGGACGAACTTTGGGTTCCGAGCTCTCAAATACTGAAACGGAGCAAAGTTTGGACCATGTGTGGTCCAAAGCACCAAAAGAACTCTCATTGGGTCGAACTTTGAGTTCCTTACTCTCCAAAAACTCAAAGGGAGCAAAGTTTCGACAAAGTTCGTCCAAACCATATGAAAAACTGTCACTGGGACGAACTTAGGGTTCCGAGCTCTCAATTACTCAAACGGAGCATAGTTTGGACCATGTGTGGTCCAAACCACCAAAAGAACTGTCATTGGGCCGAACATTGAGTTCCTTAGTCTCCAAAAACTCAAACGGGGGAAAGTTTGGACCAAGTTCGTCCAAACCATATGAAAAACTCTCATTGGGACGAACTTTGGATTCCGAGCTCCCAAATACTGAAACGGAGCAAAGTTTGGACCATGTGTGCTCCAAACCACCTAAAGAACTCTCATTGGGTCGAACTTTGAGTTCCTTACTCTCCAAAAACTAAAAAGGAGTAAAGTTTCGACCAAGTTCGTCCAAACCATATGAAAAACTCTCATTGGGACGAACTTTGGGTTCCGAGCTCTCAAATACTGAAACGGAGTAAAGTTTGCACCATGTGTCGTCCAAACAACCTAAAGAACTCTCATTGGGTCGAACTTTGAGTTCCTTACTCTCCAAAAACTCAAAGGGAGCAAATTTTCGACCAAGTTCGTCCAAACCATATCAAAAACTCTCATTGGGACGAACTTTGGGTTCCGAGCTATCAAATACTGAAACGGAGCAAAGTTTGGACCATGTGTGGTCCAAACCACCAAAAGAACTGTCATTGGGCCGAACTTTTAGTTCCTTACTCTCCAAAAACTCAAACGGTGGAAACTTTGGACCAAGTTCGTCCAAACCATATGAAAAACTCTCATCGAGACGAACTTTGGGTTCCGAGCTCTCAATTACTGAAACGGAGCATAGTTTGGACCATGTGTGGACCAAACCACCTAAAGAACTCTCATTGGGTCGAACTTTGAGTTTCTTACTCTCCAAAAACTCAAACGGTGGAATGTTCTGACCAAGTTCGTCCTAACGATATGAAAAACTCTCATTGGGACGAACTTTGGGTTCCGAGCTCTCAAATACTGAAACGGAGCAAAGTTTGGACCATGTGTCATCCAAACCACCTTAAGAACTCTCATTGGGTCGAACTTTGAGTTCCGTACTCTCCAAAAACTCAAAGGGAGCAAAGTTTGGACCAAGTTCGTCCAAACCATATGAAAAACTCTCATTGGGACGAACTTTGGGTTCTGAGCTCTCAAATACTGAAACGGAGCAAAGTTTGGACCATGTGTGGTCCAAACCACCAAAAGAACTCTCATTGGGCCGAACATTGAGTTCCTTAGTCTCCAAAAACTCAAACGGAGGAAAGTTTGGACCAAGTTCGTCCAAACCATATGAAAAACTCTCATTGGGACGAACATTTGGTTCCGAGCTCTCAATTACTGAAACGGAGCAAAGTTTGGACCATGTGTCGTCCAAACCACCTAAAGAACTCTCATTGGGTCGAACTTTGAGTTCCTTACTCTCCAAAAACTCAAACGGTGGAAAGTTTGGACCAAGTTCGTCCAAACCATATGAAACACTCTCAATGGGACGAACTTTGGGTTCCGAGCTCTCAAATACTGAAACGGAGCAAAGTTTGGACCATGTGTCGTCCAAACCACCTTAAGAACTCTCATTAGGTCGAACTTTCAGTTCCGTACTCTCCAAAAACTCAAAGGGAGCAAAGTTTGGACCAAGTTCGTCCAAACCATATGAAAAACTCTCATTGGGACGAACTTTGGGTTCCGAGCTCTCAAATACTGAAACGGAGCAAAGTTTGGACCATGTGTTCTCCAAACCACCTAAAGAACTCTCATTGGGTAGAACTTTAAGTTCCTTACTCTCCAAAAACTCAAAAGGAGCAAAGTTTCGACGAAGTTCGTCCAAACCATATGAAAAACTCTCATTGGGACGAACTTTGGGTTCCGAGCTCTCAAATACTGAAACGGAGCAAAGTTTGCACCATGTGTCGTCCAAACCACCTAAAGAACTCTCATCGGGTCGAACTTTGAGTAACTTACTCTCCAAAAACTCAAAGGGAGCAAATTTTCGACCAAGTTCGTCCAAACCATATGAAACACTCTCAATGGGACGAACTTTGGGTTCCGAGCTCTCAAATACTGAAACGGAGCAAAGTTTGGACCATGTGTCGTCCAAACCACCTTAAGAACTCTCATTGGGTCGAACTTTTAGTTCCGTACTCTCCAAAAACTCAAAGGGAGCAAAGTTTGGACCAAGTTCGTCCAAACCATATGAAAAACTCTCATTGGGACGAACTTTGGGTTCCGAGCTCTCAAATACTGAAACGGAGCAAAGTTTGGACCATGTGTGCTCCAAACCATCTAAAGAACTCTCATTGGGTCGAACTTTAAGTTCCTTACTCTCCAAAAACTCAAAAGGAGCAAAGTTTCGACCAAGTTCGTCCAAACCATATGAAAAACTCTCATTGGGACGAACTTTGGGTTCCGAGCTCTCAAATACTGAAACGGAGCAAAGTTTGCACCATGTGTCGTCCAAACCACCTAAAGAACTCTCATTGGGTCGAACTTTGAGTTCCTTACTCTCCAAAAACTCAAAGGGAGCAAATTTTCGACCAAGTTCGTCCAAACAATATGAAAAACTCTCATTGGGACGAACTTTGGGTTCCTAGCTATCAAATACTGAAACGGAGCAAAGTTTGGACCATGTGTCGTCCAAACCACCTTAAGAACTCTCATTGGGTCGAACTTTTAGTTCCGTACTCTCCAAAAACTCAAAGGGAGCAAAGTTTGGACCAAGTTCGTCCAAACCATATGAAAAACTCTCATTGGGACGAACTTTGGGTTCCGAGCTCTCAAATACTGAAACGGAGCAAAGTTTGGACCATGTGTGCTCCAAACCACCTAAAGAACTCTCATTGGGTCGAACTTTGAGTTCCTTACTCTCCAAAAACTCAAAAGGAGTAAAGTTTCGACCAAGTTCGTCCAAACCATATGAAAAACTCTCATTGGGACGAACTTTGGGTTCCGAGCTCTCAAATACTGAAACGGAGCAAAGTTTGCACCATGTGTCGTCCAAACCACCTAAAGAACTCTCATTGGGCCGAACTTTGAGTTCCTTACTCTCCAAAAACTCAAAGGGAGCAAATTTTCGACCAAGTTCGTCCAAACCATATGAAAAACTTTCATTGGGACGAACTTTGGGTTCCGAGCTATCAAATACTGAAACGGAGCAAAGTTTGGACCATGTGTGGTCCAAACCACCAAAAGAACTCTCATTGGGCCGAACTTTGAGTTCCTTACTCTCCAAAAACTCAAACGGTGGAAAGTTTGGACCAAGTTCGTCCAAACCATATGAAAAACTCTCATCGGGACGAACTTTGGGTTCCGAGCTCTCAATTACTGAAACGGAGCATAGTTTGGACCATGTGTGGACCAAACCACCTAAAGAACTCTCATTGGGTCGAACTTTGAGTTTCTTACTCTCCAAAAACTCAAACGGTGGAATGTTTGGACCAAGTTCGTCCTAACCATATGAAAAACTCTAATTGGGACGAACTTTGGGTTCCGAGCTCTCAAATACTGAAACGGAGCAAAGTTTGGACCATGTGTCATCCAAACCACCTTAAGAACTCTCATTGGGTCGAACTTTGAGTTCCGTACTCTCCAAAAACTCAAAGGGAGCAAAGTTTGGACCAAGTTCGTCCCAACCATATGAAAAACTCTCATTGGGACGAACTTTGGGTTCCGAGCTCTCAAATACTGAAACGGAGCAAAGTTTGGACCATGTGTGGTCCAAACCACCAAAAGAACTCTCATTGGGCCGAACATTGAGTTCCTTATTCTCCAAAAACTCAAACGGAGGAAAGTTTGGACCAAGTTCGTTCAAACCATATGAAAAACTCTCATTGGGGCGAACTTTGGGTTCCGAGCTCTCAAATACTGAAACGGAGCAAAGTTTGGACCATGTGTGCTCCAAACCACCTAAAGAACTCTCATTGGGTCGAACTTTGAGTTCCTTACTCTCCAAAAACTCAAAAGGAGTAAAGTTTCGACCAAGTTCGTCCAAACCATATGAAAAACTCTAATTGGGACGAACTTTGGGTTCCGAGCTCTCAAATACTGCAACGGAGCAAAGTTTGCACCATGTGTGGTCCAAACCACCTAAAGAACTCTCATTGGGTCGAACTTTGAGTTCCTTACTTTCAAAAAACACAAAGGGAGCAAATTTTCGACCAAGTTCGTCCAAACCATATGAAAAACTCTCATTGGGACGAACTTTGGGTTCCGAGCTGTCAAATACTGAAACAGAGCAAAGTTTGGACCATGTGTGGTCAAAACCACAAAAAGAACTCTCATTGGGCCGAACTTTGAGTTCCCTACTCTCCAAAAACTCAAACGGTGGAAAGTTTGGACTAAGTTCGTCCAAACCATATGAAAAACTCTCATTGGGACGAACTTTGGGTTCCGAGCTCTCAATTACTGAAACGGAGCATAGTTTGGACCATGTGTGGACCAAACCACCTAAAGAACTCTCATTGGGTCGAACTTTGAGTTTCTTACTCTCCAAAAACTCAAACGGTGGAATGTTTGGACCAAGTTCGTCCAAACCATATGAAAAACTCTCATTGGGACGAACTTTGGGTTCCGAGCTCTCAAATACTCAAACGGAGCAAAGTTTGCACCATGTGTCGTGCAAACCACCTGAAGAACTCTCATTGGGTCGAACTTTGAGTTCCTTACTCTCCAAAAACTCAAAGGGAGCAAAGTTTCGACCAAGTTCGTCCAAACCATACAAAAAACTCTCATTGGGACGAACTTTGGGTTCCGAGCTCTCAAATACTGAAACGGAGCAAAGTTTGGACCATGTGTGGTCCAAAGCACCCAAAGAACTCTCCTTGGGTCGAACCTTGAGTTCCTTACTCTCCAAAAACTTAAAGGGAGAAAAGTTTCGACCAAGTTCGTCCAAACCATATGAAATACTCTCATTGGGACGAACTTTGGGTTCCGAGCTCTCAAATACTGAAACGGAGCAAAGTTTGGACCATGTGTGGTCCAAACCACCAAAAGAACTCTCATTGGGCCGAACTTTGAGTTCCTTACTCTCCAAAAACTCAAACGGTGGAAACTTTGGACCAAGTTCGTCCAAACCATATGAAAAACTCTCATCGGGAAGAACTTTTGGTTCCGAGCTCTCAATTACTGAAACGGAGCATAGTTTGGACCATGTGTGGACCAAACCACCTAAAGAACTCTCATTGGGTCGAACTTTGAGTTTCTTACTCTCCAAAAACTCAAATGGTGGAAAGTTTGGACCAAGTTCGTCCAAACCATATGAAAAACTCTCATCGGGACGAACTTTGGGTTCCGAGCTCTCAATTACTGAAACGGAGCATAGTTTGGACCATGTGTGGACCAAACCACCTAAAGAACTCTCATTGGGTCGAACTTTGAGTTTCTTACTCTCCAAAAACTCAAACGGTGGAATGTTTGGACCAAGTTCGTCCTAACCATATGAAAAACTCTAATTGGGACGAACTTTGGGTTCCGAGCTCTCAAATACTGAAACGGAGCAAAGTTTGGACCATGTGTCATCCAAACCACCTTAAGAACTCTCATTTGGTCGAACTTTGAGTTCCGTACTCTCCAAAAACTCAAAGGGAGCAAAGTTTGGACCAAGTTCGTCCCAACCATATGAAAAACTCTCATTGGGACGAACTTTGGGTTCCGAGCTCTCAAATACTGAAACGGAGCAAAGTTTGGACCATGTGTGGTCCAAACCACCAAAAGAACTCTCATTGGGCCGAACATTGAGTTCCTTATTCTCCAAAAACTCAAACGGAGGAAAGTTTGGACCAAGTTCGTCCAAACCATATGAAAAACTCTCATTGGGGCGAACTTTGGGTTCCGAGCTCTCAAATACTGAAACGGAGCAAAGTTTGGACCATGTGTGCTCCAAACCACCTAAAGAACTCTCATTGGGTCGAATTTTGAGTTCCTTACTCTCCAAAAACTCAAAAGGAGTAAAGTTTCGACCAAGTTCGTCCAAACCATATGAAAAACTCTAATTGGGACGAACTTTGGGTTCCGAGCTCTCAAATACTGCAACGGAGCAAAGTTTGCACCATGTGTGGTCCAAACCACCTAAAGAACTCTCATTGGGTCGAACTTTGAGTTCCTTACTTTCAAAAAACACGAAGGGAGCAAATTTTCGACCAAGTTCGTCCAAACCATATGAAAAACTCTCATTGGGACGAACTTTGGGTTCCGAGCTGTCAAATACTGAAACGGAGCAAAGTTTGGACCATGTGTGGTCAAAACCACAAAAAGAACTCTCATTGGGCCGAACTTTGAGTTCCCTACTCTCCAAAAACTCAAACGGTGGAAAGTTTGGACTAAGTTCGTCCAAACCATATGAAAAACTCTCATTGGGACGAACTTTGGGTTCCGAGCTCTCAATTACTGAAACGGAGCATAGTTTGGACCATGTGTGGACCAAACCACCTAAAGAACTCTCATTGGGTCGAACTTTGAGTTTCTTACTCTCCAAAAACTCAAACGGTGGAATGTTTGGACCAAGTTCGTCCAAACCATATGAAAAACTCTCATTGGGACGAACTTTGGGTTCCGAGCTCTCAAATACTCAAACGGAGCAAAGTTTGCACCATGTGTCGTGCAAACCACCTGAAGAACTCTCATTGGGTCGAACTTTGAGTTCCTTACTCTCCAAAAACTCAAAGGTAGCAAAGTTTCGACCAAGTTCGTCCAAACCATACAAAAAACTCTCATTGGGACGAACTTTGGGTTCCGAGCTCTCAAATACTGAAACGGAGCAAAGTTTGGACCATGTGTGGTCCAAAGCACCCAAAGAACTCTCCTTGGGTCGAACCTTGAGTTCCTTACTCTCCAAAAACTTAAAGGGAGAAAAGTTTCGACCAAGTTCGTCCAAACCATATGAAATACTCTCATTGGGACGAACTTTGGGTTCCGAGCTCTCAAATACTGAAACGGAGCAAAGTTTGGACCATGTGTGGTCCAAACCACCAAAAGAACTCTCATTGGGCCGAACTTTGAGTTCCTTACTCTCCAAAAACTCAAACGGTGGAAACTTTGGACCAAGTTCGTCCAAACCATATGAAAAACTCTCATCGGGAAGAACTTTTGGTTCCGAGCTCTCAATTACTGAAACGGAGCATAGTTTGGACCATGTGTGGACCAAACCACCTAAAGAACTCTCATTGGGTCGAACTTTGAGTTTCTTACTCTCCAAAAACTCAAATGGTGGAAAGTTTGGACCAAGTTCGTCCAAACCATATGAAAAACTCTCATCGGGACGAACTTTGGGTTCCGAGCTCTCAATTACTGAAACGGAGCATAGTTTGGACCATGTGTGGACCAAACCACCTAAAGAACTCTCATTGGGTCGAACTTTGAGTTTCTTACTCTCCAAAAACTCAAACGGTGGAATGTTTGGACCAAGTTCGTCCTAACCATATGAAAAACTCTAATTGGGACGAACTTTGGGTTCCGAGCTCTCAAATACTGAAACGGAGCAAAGTTTGGACCATGTGTCATCCAAACCACCTTAAGAACTCTCATTTGGTCGAACTTTGAGTTCCGTACTCTCCAAAAACTCAAAGGGAGCAAAGTTTGGACCAAGTTCGTCCCAACCATATGAAAAACTCTCATTGGGACGAACTTTGGGTTCCGAGCTCTCAAATACTGAAACGGAGCAAAGTTTGGACCATGTGTGGTCCAAACCACCAAAAGAACTCTCATTGGGCCGAACATTGAGTTCCTTATTCTCCAAAAACTCAAACGGAGGAAAGTTTGGACGAAGTTCGTCCAAACCATATGAAAAACTCTCATTGGGGCGAACTTTGGGTTCCGAGCTCTCAAATACTGAAACGGAGCAAAGTTTGGACCATGTGTGCTCCAAACCACCTAAAGAACTCTCATTGGGTCGAATTTTGAGTTCCTTACTCTCCAAAAACTCAAAAGGAGTAAAGTTTCGACCAAGTTCGTCCAAACCATATGAAAAACTCTAATTGGGACGAACTTTGGGTTCCGAGCTCTCAAATACTGCAACGGAGCAAAGTTTGCACCATGTGTGGTCCAAACCACCTAAAGAACTCTCATTGGGCCGAACTTTGAGTTCCTTACTCTCCAAAAACTCAAACGGTGGAAAGTTTGGACCAAGTTCGTCCAAACCATATGAAAAACTCTCATCGGGAAGAACTTTTGGTTCCGAGCTCTCAATTACTGAAACGGAGCATAGTTTGGACCATGTGTGGACCAAACCACCTAAAGAACTCTCATTGGGTCGAACTTTGAGTTTCTTACTCTCCAAAAACTAAAACGGTGGAATGTTTGGACCAAGTTCGTCCTAACCATATGAAAAACTCTCATTGGGACGAACTTTGGGTTCCGAGCTCTCAAATACTGAAACGGAGCAAAGTTTGGACCATGTGTCATCCAAACCACCTTAAGAACTCTCATTGGGTCGAACTTTGAGTTCCGTACTCTCCAAAAACTCAAAGGGAGCAAAGTTTGGAACAAGTTCGTCCAAACCATATGAAAAACTCTCATTGGGACGAACTTTGGGTTCCAAGCTCTCAAATACTGAAACGGAGCAAAGTTTGGACCATGTGTGGTCCAAACCACCAAAAGAACTCTCATTGGGTCGAACTTTGAGTTCCTTACTCTCGAAAAACTCAAAAGGAGTAAAGTTTCGACCAAGTTCGTCCAAACCATATGAAAAACTCTCATTGGGACGAACTTTGGGTTCCGAGCTCTCAAATACTGAAACGGAGCAAAGTTTGCACCATGTGTCGTCCAAACCACCTAAAGAACTCTCATTGGGTCGAACTTTGAGTTCCTTACTCTCCAAAAACTCAAAGGGAGCAAATGTTCGACCAAGTTCGTCCAAACCATATGAAAAACTCTCATTGGGACGAACTTTGGGTTCCGAGCTCTCAAATACTGAAACGGAGCAAAGTTTGGACCATGTGTGGTCCAAACCACAAAAAGAACTCTCATTGGGCCGAACTTTGAGTTCCTTACTCTCCAAAAACTCAAACGGTGGAAAGTTTGGACCAAGTTCGTCCAAACCATATGAAAAACTCTTATCGGGACGAACTTTGGGTTCCGAGCTCTCAATTACTGAAACGGAGCATAGTTTGGACCATGTGTGGACCAAACCACCTAAAGAACTCTCATTGGGTCGAACTTTGAGTTTCTTACTCTCCAAAAACTCAAACGGTGGAATGTTTGGACCAAGTTCGTCCTAACCATATGAAAAACTCTCATTGGGACGAACTTTGGGTTCCGAGCTCTCAAATACTGAAACGGAGCAAAGTTTGGACCATGTGTCATCCAAACCACCTTAAGAACTCTCATTGGGTCGAACTTTGAGTTCCGTACTCTCCAAAAACTCAAAGGGAGCAAAGTTTGGACCAAGTTCGTCCAAACCATATGAAAAACTCTCATTGGGACGAACTATGGGTTCCGAGCTCTCAAATACTGAAACGGAGCAATGTTTGGACCATGTGTGCTCCAAACCACCTAAAGAACTCTCATTGGGTCGAACTTTGAGTTCCTTACTCTCCAAAAACTCAAAAGGAGTAAAGTTTCGACCAAGTTCGTCAAAACCATATGAAAAACTCTCATTGGGACGAACTTTGGGTTCCGAGCTCTCAAATACTGAAACGGAGCAAAGTTTGCACCATGTGTCGTCCAAACCACCTAAAGAACTCTCATTGGGTCGAACTTTGAGTTCCTTACTTTCCAAAAACTCAAAGGGAGCAAATTTTCGACCAAGTTCGTCCAAACCATATGAAAAACTCTCATTGGGACGAACTTTGGGTTCCGAGCTGTCAAATACTGAAACGTAGCAAAGTTTGGACCATGTGTGGTCCAAACCACAAAAAGAACTCTCATTGGGCCGAACTTTGAGTTCCCTACTCTCCAAAAACTCAAATGGTGGAAAGTTTGGACCAAGTTCGTCCAAACCATATGAAAAACTCTCATTGGGACGAACTTTGGGTTCCGAGCTCTCAATTACTGAAACGGAGCATTGTTTGGACCATGTGTGGACCAAACCACCTAAAGAACTCTCATTGGGTCGAACTTTGAGCTTCTTACTCTCCAAAAACTCAAACGGAGCATGTTTGGACCAAGTTCGTCCAAACCATATGAAAAACTCTCATTGGGACGAACTTATGGTTCCGAGCTCTCAAATACTGAAACGGAGCAAAGTTTGCACCATGTGTCGTGCAAACCACCTGAAGAACTCTCATTCGGTCGAACTTTGAGTTCCTTACTCTCCAAAAACTCATACGGAAGAAAGTTTGGACCAAGTTCGTCCAAACCATATGTAAAACTCTCATTGGGACGAACTTTGGGTTTCGAGCTCGCAAATACTGAAACGGAGCAAAGTTTGCACCATGTGTCGTGCAAACCACCTGAAGAACTCTCATTGGGTCGAACTTTGAGTTCCTTACTCTCCAAAAACTCAAAGGGAGCAAAGTTTCGACCAAGTTCGTCCAAACCATACAAAAAACTCTCATTGGTACGAACTTTGGGTTCCGACCTCTCAAATACTGAAACGGAGAAAAGTTTGGACCATGTGTGGTCCAAAGCACCCAAAGAACTCTCATTGGGTCGAACCTTGAGTTCCTTACTCTCCAAAAACTTAAAGGGAGCAAAGTTTCGACCAAGTTCGTCCAAACCATATGAAAAACTCTCATTGGGACGAACTTTGGCTTCCGAGCTCACAAATACTGAAACGGAGCAAAGTTTGGACCATGTGTGGTCCAAACCACCAAAAGAAATCTCATTGGACCGAACTTTGAGTTCCTTAGTCTCCAAAAACTCAAACAGAGGAAAGTTTGGACCAAGTTCGTCCAAACCATATGAAAAACTCTCATTGGGACGAACTTTGGGTTCCGAGCTCTCAAATACTGAAACGGAGCAAAGTTTGCACCATGTGTCGTCCAAACCACCTGAAAAACTCCTATTGGGTCGAACTTTGAGTTCCTTACTATCCAAAAACTCGAAGGGAGCAAAGTTTCGACCATGTTCGTCCAAACCATAAAAAAAACTCTCAATCGGAAGAACTTTGGGTTTCGAGCTCTCAAATACTGAAACGGAGCAAAGTTTGGAACATGTGTGGTCCAAACGACCAAAAGAACTCTCATTGGGCCGAACTTTGAGTTCCTTACTCTCAAAAAACTCAAACGGTGGAAAGTTTGGACCAAGTTCGTCCAAACCATATGAAAAACTCTCATTGGGACGAACATTTTGTTCCGAGCTCTCAATTATTGAAACGGAGCAAAGTTTGGAACATGTGTCGTCCAAACCACCTAAAGAACTCTCATTGGGTCGAACTTTGAGTTCCTTACTCTCCAAAAACTCAAACGGTGGAAAGTTTGGACCAAGTTCGTCCAAACCATATGAAACACTCTTATTGGGACGAACTTTGGGTTCCGAGCTCTCAAATACTGAAACGGAGCAAAGTTTGGACCATGTGTCGTCCAAACCACCTTAAGAACTCTCATTGGGTCGAACTTTGAGTTCCGTACTCTCCAAAAACTCAAAGGGAGCAAAGTTTGGACCAAGTTCGTCCAAACCATATGAAAAACTCTCATTGGGACGAACTTTGGGTTCCGAGCTCTCAAATACTGAAACGGAGCAAAGTTTTGACCATGTGTGGTCCAAACCACCAAAAGAACTCTCATTGGGCCGAACTTTGAGTTCCTTACTCTCCAAAAACTCAAACGGAGAAAAGTTTGGACCAAGTTCGTCATAACCATATGAAAAATTCTCATTGGGACGAACTTTGGGTTCCGAGCTCTCAAATACTTAAACGGAGCAAAGTTTGGACCATGTGTGCTCCAAACCACCTAAAGAACTCTCATTGGGTCGAACTTTGAGTTTCGTACTCTCCAAAAACTCAAAAGGAGCAAAGTTTCGACCAAGTTCGTCCAAACCATATGAAAAACTCTCATTGGAACGAACTTTGGGTTCCGAGCTATCAAATACTGAAACGGAGCAAAGTTTGCACCATGTGTCGTCCAAACCACCTAAAGAACTCTCATTGGGTCGAACTTTTAGTTCCTTACTCTCCAAAAACTCAAAGGGAGCAAAGTTTCGACCAAGTTCGTCCAAACCATACAAAAAACTCTCATTGGGACGAACTTTGGGTTCCGAGCTCTCAAATACTGAAACGGAGCAAAGTGGTCCAAACCACCCAAAGAACTCTCCTTGGGTCGAACCTTGAGTTCCTTACTCTCCAAAAACTTAAAGGGAGCAAAGTTTCGACCAAGTTCGTCCAAACCATATGAAAAACTCTCATTGGGACGAACTTTGGCTTCCGAGCTCACAAATACTGAAACGGAGCAAAGTTTGGACCTTGTGTGGTCCAAACCACCAAAAGAACTCTCATTGGGCCGAACTTTGAGTTCCTTACTCTCCAAAAACTCAAACGGAGGAAAGTTTGGACCAAGTTCGTCCAAACCATATGAAAAACTCTCATTGGGACGAACTTTGGGTTCCGAGCTCTCAAATACTGAAACGGAGAAAAGTTTGGAACATGTGTGGTCCAAACGACCAAAAGAACTCTCATTGGGCCGAACTTTGAGTTCCTTACTCTCAAAAAATTCAAATGGTGGAATGTTTGGACCAAGTTCGTCCAAACCATATGAAAAACTCTCATTGGGACGAACATTTTGTTCCGAGCTCTCAATTACTAAAACGGAGCAAAGTTTGGACCATGTGTCGTCCAAACCACCTAAAGAACTCTCATTGGGTCGAACTTTCAGTTCCTTACTCTCCAAAAACTCAAAGGGAGCAAAGTTTGGACCTAGTTCGTCAAAACCATATGAAAAACTCTCATTGAGACGAACTTTGGGTTCCGAGCTCTCAAATACTGAAACGGAGCAAAGTTTGGACCATGTGTCGTCCAAACCACCTTAAGAACTCTCATTGGGTCGAACTTTGAGTTCCGTACTCTCCAAAAACTCAAAGGGAGCAAAGTTTGGACCAAGTTCGTCCAAACCATACGAAAAACTCTCATTGGGACGAACTTTTGGTTCCGAGCTCTCAAATACTGAAACGGAGCAAAGTTTGCACCATGTGTCGTCCAAACCACCTAAAGAACTCTCATTGGGCCGAACTTTGAGTTCCTTACTCTCCAAAAACTCAAACGGAGGAAAGTTTGGACCAAGTTTTTCCAAACCATATGAAAAACTCTCATTGGGACGAACTTTGGGTTCCGAGCTCTCAAATACTGAAACGGAGCAAAGTTTGGACCATGTGTGCTCCAAACCACCAAAAGAACTCTCATTGGTCCGAACTTTGAGTTCCTTACTCTCCAAAAACTCAAACGGAGGAAAGTTTGGACCAAGTTCATCCAAACCTCATGAAAAACTCTCACTGTGACGAACTTTGGGTTCCGAGCTCTCAATTACTGAAACGGAGCAAAGTTTGCACCATGTGTCGTCCAAACCACCTGAAGAACTCTCATTGGGTCGAACTATGAGTTCCTTACTCTCCAAAAACTCAAAGGAGCAAAGTTTCGACCAAGTTCGTCCAAACCATATGAAAAACTCTCATTGGAACGAACTTTGGGTTCCGAGCTCTCAAATACTGAAACGGAGCAAAGTTTGCACCATGTGTCGTCCAAACCACCTAAAGAATTCTCATTGGGTCGAACTTTTAGTTCCTTACTCTCCAAAAACTCAAAGGGAGCAAAATTTGGACCAAGTTCGTCCAAACCATACAAAAAACTCTCATTGGGACGAACTTTGGGTTCCGAGCTCCCAAATACTGAAACGGAGCAAAGTTTGGACCATATGTGGTCCAAACCACCCAAAGAACTCTCCTTGGGTTGAACCTTGAGTTCCTTACTCTCCAAAAACTTAAAGGGAGCAAAGTTTCGACCAAGTTCGTCCAAACCATATGAAAAACAATCATTGGGACGAACTTTGGCTTCCGAGCTCACAAATACTGAAACGGAGCAAAGTTTGGACAATGTGTGGTCCAAACCACCAAAAGAACTCTCATTGGGCCGAACTTTGAGTTCCTTACTCTCCAAAAACTCAAACGGAGGAAAGTTTGGACCAAGTTCGTCCAAACCATATGAAAAACTCTCATTTGGACGAACTTTGGGTTCCGAGCTCTCAAATACTGAAACGGAGCAAAGTTTGCACCATGTGTCGTCCAAACCACCTGAAAAACTCTCATTGGGTCGAACTTTGAGTTCCGTACTCTCCAAAAACTCAAAGGGAGCAAAGTTTGGACCAAGTTCGTCCAAACCATATGAAAAACTCTCATTGGGACGAACTTTGGGTTCCGAGCTCTCAAATACTGAAACGGAGCAAAGTTTTGACCATGTGTGGTCCAAACCACCAAAAGAACTCTCATTGGGCCGAACTTTGAGTTCCTTACTCTCCAAAAACTCAAACGGAGAAAAGTTTGGACCAAGTTCGTCATAACCATATGAAAAACTCTCATTGGGACGAACTTTGGGTTCCGAGCTCTCAAATACTTAAACGGAGCAAAGTTTGGACCATGTGTGCTCCAAACCACCTAAAGAACTCTCATTGGGTCGAACTTTGAGTTTCGTACTCTCCAAAAACTCAAAAGGAGCAAAGTTTCGACCAAGTTCGTCCAAACCATATGAAAAACTCTCATTGGAACGAACTTTGGGTTCCGAGCTATCAAATACTGAAACGGAGCAAAGTTTGCACCATGTGTCGTCCAAACCACCTAAAGAACTCTCATTGGGTCGAACTTTTAGTTCCTTACTCTCCAAAAACTCAAAGGGAGCAAAGTTTCGACCAAGTTCGTCCAAACCATACAAAAAACTCTCATTGGGACGAACTTTGGGTTCCGAGCTCTCAAATACTGAAACGGAGCAAAGTGGTCCAAACCACCCAAAGAACTCTCCTTGGGTCGAACCTTGAGTTCCTTACTCTCCAAAAACCTAAAGGGAGCAAAGTTTCGACCAAGTTCGTCCAAACCATATGAAAAACTCTCATTGGGACGAACTTTGGCTTCCGAGCTCACAAATACTGAAACGGAGCAAAGTTTGGACCTTGTGTGGTCCAAACCACCAAAAGAACTCTCATTGGGCCGAACTTTGAGTTCCTTACTCTCCAAAAACTCAAACGGAGGAAAGTTTGGACCAAGTTCGTCCAACCATATGAAAAACTCTCATTGGGACGAACTTTGGGTTCCGAGCTCTCAAATACTGAAACGGAGCAAAGTTTGCACCATGTATCGTCCAAACCACCTGAAAAACTCTCATTGGGTCGAACTTTGAGTTCCTTACTATCCAAAAACTCAAAGGGAGCAAAGTTTCGACCAAGTTCGTCCAAACCATAAAAAAAACTCTCATTGGGAAGAACTTTGGGTTCCGAGCTCTCAAATACTGAAACGGAGAAAAGTTTGGAACATGTGTGGTCCAAACGACCAAAAGAACTCTCATTGGGCCGAACTTTGAGTTCCTTACTCTCAAAAAACTCAAATGGTGGAAAGTTTGGACCAAGTTCGTCCAAACCATATGAAAAACTCTCATTGGGACGAACATTTTGTTCCGAGCTCTCAATTACTAAAACGGAGCAAAGTTTGGACCATGTGTCGTCCAAACCACCTAAAGAACTCTCATTGGGTCGAACTTTGAGTTCCTTACTCTCCAAAAACTCAAAGGGAGCAAAGTTTGGACCTAGTTCGTCCAAACCATATGAAAAACTCTCATTGAGACGAACTTTGGGTTCCGAGCTCTCAAATACTGAAACGGAGCAAAGTTTGGACGATGTGTCGTCCAAACCACCTTAAGAACTCTCATTGGGTCGAACTTTGAGTTCCGTACTCTCCAAAAACTCAAAGGGAGCAAAGTTTGGACCAAGTTCGTCCAAACCATATGAAAAACTCTCATTGGGACGAACTGTTGGTTCCGAGCTCTCAAATACTGAAACGGAGCAAAGTTTGCACCATGTGTCGTCCAAACCACCTAAAGAACTCTCATTGGGCCGAACTTTGAGTTCCTTACTCTCCAAAAACTCAAACGGAGGAAAGTTTGGACCAAGTTTTTCCAAACCATATGAAAAACTCTCATTGGGACGAACTTTGGGTTCCGAGCTCTCAAATACTGAAACGGAGCAAAGTTTGGACCACGTGTGCTCCAAACCACCAAAAGAACTCTCATTGGTCCGAACTTTGAGTTCCTTACTCTCCAAAAACTCAAACGGAGGAAAGTTTGGACCAAGTTCGTCCAAACCTCATGAAAAACTCTCATTGTGACGAACTTTGGGTTCCGAGCTCTCAATTACTGAAACGGAGCAAAGTTTGCACCATGTGTCGTCCAAGCCACCTGAAGAACTCTCATTGGGTCGAACGATGAGTTCCTTACTCTCCAAAAACTCAAAGGAGCAAAGTTTCGACCAAGTTCGTCCAAACCATATGAAAAACTCTCATTGGAACGAACTTTGGGTTCCGAGCTCTCAAATACTGAAATGGAGCAAAGTTTGCACCATGTGTCGTCCAAACCACCTAAAGAATTCTCATTGGGTCGAACTTTTAGTTCCTTACTCTCCAAAAACTCAAAGGGAGCAAAGTTTGGACCAAGTTCGTCCAAACCATACAAAAAACTCTCATTGGGACGAACTTTGGGTTCCGAGCTCCCAAATACTGAAACGGAGCAAAGTTTGGACCATATGTGGTCCAAACCACCCAAAGAACTCTCCTTGGGTCGAACCTTGAGTTCCTTACTCTCCAAAAACTTAAAGGGAGCAAAGTTTCGACCAAGTTCGTCCAAACCATATGAAAAACAATCATTGGGACGAACTTTGGCTTCCGAGCTCACAAATACTGAAACGGAGCAAAGTTTGGACCATGTGTGGTCCAAACCACCAAAAGAACTCTCATTGGGCCGAACTTTGAGTTCCTTACTCTCCAAAAACTCAAACGGAGGAAAGTTTGGACCAAGTTCGTCCAAACCATATGAAAAACTCTCATTGGGACGAACTTTTGGTTCCGAGCTCTCAAATACTGAAACGGAGCAAAGTTTGCACCATGTGTCGTCCAAACCACCTGAAAAACTCTCATTCGGTCGAACTTTGAGTTCCTTACTATCCAAAAACTCAAAGGGAGCAAAGTTTCGACCAAGTTCGTCCAAACCATAAAAAAAACTCTCATTGGGAAGAACTTTGGGTTCCGAGCTCTCAAATACTGAAACGGAGCAAAGTTTGGAACATGTGTGGTCCAAACGACCAAAAGAACTCTCATTGGGCCGAACTTTGAGTTCCTTACTCTCAAAAAACTCAAACGGTTGAAAGTTTGGACCAAGTTCGTCCAAACCATATGAAATTTTTTGAAATTTGGACCATTTTCCATGGTGGGGGTTCGATCCTGCATATATGCAGTTTACTGTTTATTTGACCGCCCAAATTTTTTTGGGGGTTCGATCCTGCATATATGCAGTTTACTGTTTATTTAACCGCCCAAATTTTTAGTGGTTGAGTGAGTTATTATCCTTGGCTGCTCCATGGTGGGGGTTCGATCCTGCATATATGCAGTTTACTGTTTATTTAACCGCCCAAATTATCAAACAACCACCTGGCTCAGTGGTTGAGTGAGTTATTATCCTTGGCTGCTCCATGGTGGGGGTTCGATCCTGCATATATGCAGTTTACTGTTTATTTAACCGCCCAAATTCATCAAACAACCACCTGGCTCAGTGGCTGAGCGCTTTGCCTTGGTTACTCCATGGTGGGGGTTCGATCCTGCATATACGCAGTTTACTGTTTCTTTACCTACCAAATTTTTAATCAAACAACCACCTGACTCAGTGGCTGAGTGAGTGATTATCCTTTGTTGCTCCATGGTGGGGGTTCGATCCTGCATATACGCAGTTTACTGTTTATTTAATCGCCCAAATTTTTATCAAACAACCACCTGGCTCAGTGGTTGAGTGAGTTATTATCCTTGGCTGCTCCATGGTGGGGGTTCGATCCTGCATATATGCAGTTTACTGTTTATTTAACCGCCCAAATTTTTTCGATCCTGCATATATGCAGTTTACTGTTTATTTAACCGCCCAAATTTTTTTGGTTGCTCCATGGTGGGGGTTCGATCCTGCATATACGCAGTTTACTGTTATTTAACCGCCCAAATTTTTTATCCTTGGTTGCACCATGGTGGGGGTTCGATCCTGCATATTCGCAGTTTACTGTTTATTTAACCGTCCAAATTTTATCAAACAACCACCTGGCTTAGTGGTTGAGTGAGTTATTATCCTTGGCTGCTCCATGATGGGGGTTCGATCCTGCATATATGCAGTTTACTGTTTATTTAACCGCCCAAATTTTTTCCTTGGCTACTCCATGGTGGGGGTTCGATCCTGCATATATGCAGTTTACTGTTTATTTAACCGCCCAAATTTTTTGCTCCATGGTGGGGGTTCGATCCTGCATATACGCAGTTTACTGTTTATTTAACCGCCCAAATTTTTTGAAATTTTTAAAATTTTTTTTATGGCTGGTTTTCTCTGTTCTCTCTCCTTGGCGAAATTGGGCGACGAGTTTGAGGGGGGCTGGCCCGGCAAGGCGGCGTAGCTGCCGTTCTTGCTTTTTGTGGGTGGGTTTTGCAGGCTCTTGCATGGGTTTGCATGGATCCGATTGGGTGATGTTTGCTGTTGCCGTGTGATTGCTGTGTGGAGTCGAATTGACGGTTCCGAACGAGTTCCTTTGGATGTGCGATTATTGCTTTGTGCTGTTGATCGATGGTTTTTGCCTGAAGCAGTGGCGTTTGTGCGAAGATACGTTAGTGCTGGTGTGTTATTGGACCGCTTGTTTGGCGGTGGGTAGATTTTTGTTTTTAGTGGTTCTTAAGCGGTGGGCGACTGAGTGGGGGTTTTCATTGTCGGCTGAGGGATGGGGAAGAAACGTTCTCCATCGAAGGGGAAGGTTATCTTATCTGATCTGCGAGTAGCTGTGAGAGCGCAAGCAAAGGCAGATGGAGATGATGGGTTTTTGCCGGTGATCGATAGGGCTGCTGGGTCTTCTACGATGGACAAGGGGTCGAGTCTGTTGGCAGATCAGTTGAAGGTGATGGTCGACGGCAAGTCTGATTCGGTGAGTCTGGTTTCTTCTTCGGCTAGGCTTCCGACGGTGGAGAAGAAGACGTCTGGTTCTTCTTCGGTTTTGTTGTCGCCGTTGGAGAAGAAGGGAGCTGGGGATCGGTCTTTCGTGCAAGCTGTGGCTAGGGCAAACGTGGTGCATGCTCGGGTGAGGGGCGGTTTGGTGGATCAGGGTGGGCAGGTTGGATCGGGTTTGGATCTTCAACCCGTGGAGCATGGTAAGGGTCTGATTGGGCCTGGGCTTTCTAAGGTTGAATCTAGTAAGGGTGAGGGCGTGAATAGTGGTTTGGGTGCTCAATCCGTGGAGCATGGTAAGGTTCCGATTGGGCCTAGTGGGCTTTCTAAGGATGGGGGGTCAGCTTCCGCAAGTGTTTTTCACTCCGTGAAGCAAGTGGGTATGGGGCCGATTGGGGCTGTTACTAGTGGGCCAAGTGGGCTTGTGTCTAATAAGGGTGAGGTAAGGTCTTGGGCAGCATTATTTGGGGCGCCAAATTCTTCTTCTACATCCAAGCTTCAATTTGTTCCACCTAAGGTGGTAAATGGTCGTCGGGTGGTGGTGCCTTCTGAGGATATTGTGAATGAGGGGATTAAATTGTGGCAGTGCTCACTTGTGGGCCAATTTGTGGACTCTCGAGTTCCTTTCCCCGTCTTATCTCGATTGGTTAATCGCATCTGGGGCCATCTTGAGGAGCCTTCTATTACAGTGATGGAGAGTGGCCTGATTGTTTTCCAATTTAGGCAGGAAGCGTCATGTGATTGGATTTTGGCAAATGGTCCATGGCATATTGGAGGTAAGCCTCTTCTTCTTCGTAAGTGGTTTCCAGGAATTGTTCCTCAAAACTTCTCTTTTGATAGTGTGCCTATTTGGGTGAAGTTGTCAAATTTTCCGCTTGAGTTATGGACAACGAGTGGGATAAGCGTGGTGGCTAGTGCTATTGGTAGGCCAGTGTGCCTTGATAAGGCGATGGAGGAGCGACGTAGGTTGTCTTTTGCAAGGGTGTGTGTAGAAATTGAGCCGAAAGATGAATTACCTAGCTCGGTGGATGTTTGTGTGAGGGGAACAAATTTTGTTATTCCCGTTGAGTATGCATGGATACCTAGAAGATGCTCCCATTATTGTGTGTTTGGGCACTCGTTTTGTGCGAATAGGCCTCAGCGGGGCCATGTGGTGTCTGGCATTCAGCCCTCACCTCCTAGTCCAAAGAGGCCTGTGGCAGAGGTTTCACGTATTTCTCAGGGTTCTAGCCTAGTGGGGACGGATGTTCAGGCCTCATCTCCGAGCTCGATGAGGTCTATGGCAGAGGGTTCGCAGTTGGTTACTCAAGTCCCTAGCCCAGTGGGGCCCAAGGGTCAAGCTGGTTCCTGTGAGAGGATTGACGGGAAGACCTTGGCCCTCCCAGAGGTTCCCGATCCTCCCCCATTAGCTATGGTGACTCCTAAGTCAAACTTCATTACGTATGAGCGTGCTCCTCAGTTCAGTGTTGATTCCTTATGGGGCAAGGGAGGCTTCCCTTCGCCTTGAGTCATGATAGGTTTAGTGTGTCTACCCTGCTCGGGGTGTGAGCTTTGTCGTTTCCTTGCACGGTGTGTGAGCTTGGTTTTTTGGCGTGCGTTGTAGTCTTTTATTGTCTCCCTTGCTCGGGGTGTGAGCTTGTTTGCTCTTGCCCTTCTTGGGGTGAGAGGTTTGTTTTTTCCTAATGGTCTGTTTGAGTTTTTCTTCCCTGCTCGGGGTGTGAGCTTAGTTTCAATTGTGCCCTGGCCTCGGGCTATGAGGTCCACTTTTTGCATAGTTTATACATCTACCTTTGCAAAAAAAAAAAAAAAAACCATATGAAAAACTCTCATTGGGACGAACATTTTGTTCCGAGCTCTCAATTACTGAAACGGAGAAAAGTTTGGACCATGTGTCGTCCAAACCACCTAAAGAACTCTCATTGGGTCGAACTTTGAGTTCCTTACTGTCCAAAAACTCAAACGGTGGAAAGTTTGGACCAAGTTCGTCCAAACCATATGAAACACTCTCATTGAGACGAACTTTGGGTTCCGAGCTCTCAAATAGTGAAACGGAGCAAAGTTTGGACCATGTGTCGTCCAAACCACCTTAAGAACTCTCATTGGGTCGAACTTTGAGTTCCGTACTCTCCAAAAACTCAAAGGGAGCAAAGTTTGGACCAAGTTCGTCCAAACCATATGAAAAACTCTCATTGGGACGAACTTTGGGTTCCGAGCTCTCAAATACTGAAACGGAGCAAATTTTGGACCATGTGTGGTCCAAACAACCAAAAGAACTCTCATTGGGCCGAACTTTGAGTTCCTTACTCTCCAAAAACTCAAACGGTGGAAAGTTTGGACCAAGTTCGTCCAAACCATATGAAAAACTCTAATTGGGACGAACTTTGGGTTCCGAGCTCTCAATTACTGAAACGGAGCATAGTTTGGACCATGTGTGGATCAAACCACCTAAAGAACTCTCATTGGTCGAACTTTGAGTTTCTTACTCTCCAAAAACTCAAACGGTGGAATGTTTGGACCAAGTTCGTCCAAACCATATGAAAAACTCTCATTGGGACGAACTTTGGGTTCCGAGCTCTCAAATACTGAAACGGAGCAAAGTTTGCACCATGTGTCGTGCAACCCACCTGAAGAACTCTCATTGGGTCGAACTATGAGTTCCTTACCCTCCAAAAACTCAAAGGGAGCAAAGTTTCGACCAAGTTCGTCCAAACCATATGAAAAACTCTCATTGGGACGAACTTTGGGTTCCGAGCTCTCAAATACTGAAATGGAGCAAAGTTTGGACCATATGTGGTCCAAACCACCAAAAGAACTCTCATTGGGCCGAACTTTGAGTTCCTTACTCTCCAAAAACTCAAACGGAGGAAAGTTTGGACCAAGTTCGTCCAAACCATATGAAAAACTCTCATTGGGACGAACTTTGGGTTCCGAGCTCTCAAATACTGAAACGGAGCAAATTTTGCACCATGTGTCGTCCAAACCACCTAAAGAACTCTCATTGGGTCGAATTTTTAGTTCCTTACTCTCCAAAAACTCAAAGGGAGCAAATTTTCGACCAAGTTCGTCCAAACCATATGAAAAACTCTCATTGGGACGAACTTTGGGTTCCGAGCTCTCAATTACTGAAACGGAGCAAAGTTTGCACCATGTGTCGTGCAACCCACCTGAAGAACTCTCATTGGGTCGAACTATGAGTTCCTTACCCTCCAAAAACTCAAAGGGAGCAAAGTTTCGACCAAGTTCGTCCAAACCATATGAAAAACTCTCATTGGGACGAACTTTGGGTTCCGAGCTCTCAAATACTGAAATGGAGCAAAGTTTGGACCATATGTGGTCCAAACCACCAAAAGAACTCTCATTGGGCCGAACTTTGAGTTCCTTACTCTCCAAAAACTCAAACGGAGGAAAGTTTGGACCAAGTTCGTCCAAACCATATGAAAAACTCTCATTGGGACGAACTTTGGGTTCCGAGCTCTCAAATACTGAAACGGAGCAAATTTTGCACCATGTGTCGTCCAAACCACCTAAAGAACTCTCATTGGGTCGAATTTTTAGTTCCTTACTCTCCAAAAACTCAAAGGGAGCAAATTTTCGACCAAGTTCGTCCAAACCATATGAAAAACTCTCATTGGGACGAACTTTGGGTTCCGAGCTCTCAATTACTGAAACGGAGAAAAGTTTGCACCATGTGTCGTGCAACCCACCTGAAGAACTCTCATTGGGTCGAACTATGAGTTCCTTACCCTCCAAAAACTCAAAGGGAGCAAAGTTTCGACCAAGTTCGTCCAAACCATATGAAAAACTCTCATTGGGACGAACTTTGGGTTCCGAGCTCTCAAATACTGAAATGGAGCAAAGTTTGGACCATATGTGGTCCAAACCACCAAAAGAACTCTCATTGGGCCGAACTTTGAGTTCCTTACTCTCCAAAAACTCAAACGGAGGAAAGTTTGGACCAAGTTCGTCCAAACCATATGAAAAACTCTCATTGGGACGAACTTTGGGTTCCGAGCTCTCAAATACTGAAACGGAGCAAATTTTGCACCATGTGTCGTCCAAACCACCTAAAGAACTCTCATTGGGTCGAATTTTTAGTTCCTTACTCTCCAAAAACTCAAAGGGAGCAAATTTTCGACCAAGTTCGTCCAAACCATATGAAAAACTCTCATTGGGACGAACTTTGGGTTCCGAGCTCTCAATTACTGAAACGGAGCAAAGTTTGGACCAGGTGTGCTCCAAACCACCAAAAGAACTCTCATTGGGCCGAACTTTGAGTTCCTTACTCTCCAAAAACTCAAACGGAGGAAAGTTTGGACAAGGTTCGTCCAAACCATATGAAAAACTCTCATTGGGACGAACTTTGGGTTCCGATCTCTCAATTACTGAAACGGAGCAAAGTTTGCACCATGTGTCGTCCAAACCACCTGAAGAACTCTCATTGGGTCGAACTTTGAGTTCCTTACTCTCCAAAAACTCAAACGGAGGAAAGTTTGGACCAAGTTCGTCCAAACCATATGAAAAACTCTCATTGCGACGAACTTTTGGATCCGAGCTCTCAAATACTGAAACGGAGCAAAGTTTGCGCCATGTGTCGTGCAAACCACCTGAAGAACTCTCATTGGGTCTAACTATGAGTTCCTTACTCTCCAAAAACTCAAAGGGAGAAAAGTTTCGACCAAGTTCGTCCAAACCATATGAAAAACTCTCATTGGGACGAACTTTGGGTTCCGAGCTCTCAAATACTGAAACGGAGCAAAGTTTAGACCATGTGTGGTCCAAACCACCAAAAGAACTCTCATTGGGCCGAACTTTGAGTTCCTTACTCTCCAAAAACTCAAACGGTGGAAAGTTTGGACCAAGTTCGTCCAAACCATATGAAAAACTCTCATTGGGACGAACTTTGGGTTCCGAGTTCTCAATTACTGAAACGGAGCAAAGTTTGGACCATGTGTGGTCCAGACCACCAAAAGAACTCTCATTGGTCCGAACTTTGAGTTCCTTACTCTCCAAAAACTCAAACGGAGGAAAGTTTGGACCAAGTTCGTCCAAACCATATGAAAAACTCTCATTGGGACGAACTTTGGGTTCCGAGCTCTCAAATACTGAAACGGAGCAAATTTTGCACCATGTGTCGTCCAAACCACCTAAAGAACTCTCATTGGGTCGAATTTTTAGTTCCTTACTCTCCAAAAACTCAAAGGGAGCAAATTTTCGACCAAGTTCGTCCAAACCATATGAAAAACTCTCATTGGGACGAACTTTGGGTTCCGAGCTCTCAATTACTGAAACGGAGCAAAGTTTGCACCATGTGTCGTGCAACCCACCTGAAGAACTCTCATTGGGTCGAACTATGAGTTCCTTACCCTCCAAAAACTCAAAGGGAGCAAAGTTTCGACCAAGTTCGTCCAAACCATATGAAAAACTCTCATTGGGACGAACTTTGGGTTCCGAGCTCTCAAATACTGAAATGGAGCAAAGTTTGGACCATATGTGGTCCAAACCACCAAAAGAACTCTCATTGGGCCGAACTTTGAGTTCCTTACTCTCCAAAAACTCAAACGGAGGAAAGTTTGGACCAAGTTCGTCCAAACCATATGAAAAACTCTCATTGGGACGAACTTTGGGTTCCGAGCTCTCAAATACTGAAACGGAGCAAATTTTGCACCATGTGTCGTCCAAACCACCTAAAGAACTCTCATTGGGTCGAATTTTTAGTTCCTTACTCTCCAAAAACTCAAAGGGAGCAAATTTTCGACCAAGTTCGTCCAAACCATATGAAAAACTCTCATTGGGACGAACTTTGGGTTCCGAGCTCTCAATTACTGAAACGGAGCAAAGTTTGGACCAGGTGTGCTCCAAACCACCAAAAGAACTCTCATTGGGCCGAACTTTGAGTTCCTTACTCTCCAAAAACTCAAACGGAGGAAAGTTTGGACAAGGTTCGTCCAAACCATATGAAAAACTCTCATTGGGACGAACTTTGGGTTCCGATCTCTCAATTACTGAAACGGAGCAAAGTTTGCACCATGTGTCGTCCAAACCACCTGAAGAACTCTCATTGGGTCGAACTTTGAGTTCCTTACTCTCCAAAAACTCAAACGGAGGAAAGTTTGGACCAAGTTCGTCCAAACCATATGAAAAACTCTCATTGGGACGAACTTTTGGTTCCGAGCTCTCAAATACTGAAACGGAGCAAAGTTTGCGCCATGTGTCGTGCAAACCACCTGAAGAACTCTCATTGGGTCTAACTATGAGTTCCTTACTCTCCAAAAACTCAAAGGGAGAAAAGTTTCGACCAAGTTCGTCCAAACCATATGAAAAACTCTCATTGGGACGAACTTTGGGTTCCGAGCTCTCAAATACTGAAACGGAGCAAAGTTTAGACCATGTGTGGTCCAAACCACCAAAAGAACTCTCATTTGGCCGAACTTTGAGTTCCTTACTCTCCAAAAACTCAAACGGTGGAAAGTTTGGACCAAGTTCGTCCAAACCATATGAAAAACTCTCATTGGGACGAACTTTGGGTTCCGAGTTCTCAATTACTGAAACGGAGCAAAGTTTGGACCATGTGTGGTCCAGACCACCAAAAGAACTCTCATTGGTCCGAACTTTGAGTTCCTTACTCTCCAAAAACTCAAACGGAGGAAAGTTTGGACCAAGTTCGTCCAAACCATATGAAAAACTCTCATTGTGACGAACTTTGGGTTCCGAGCTCTCAATTACTGAAACGGAGAAAAGCTTGCACCATGTGTCGTCCAAACCACCTGAAGAACTCTCATTGGGTCGAACTATGAGTTCCTTACTCTCCAAAAACTCAAAGGGAGCAAAGTTTCGACCAAGTTCGTCCAAACCATATGAAAAACTCTCATTGGGACGAACTTTGGGTTCCGAGCTCTCAAATACTGAAACGGAGCAAAGTTTGGACCATGTGTGATCCAAACCACCAAAAGAACTCTCATTGGGCCGAACTTTGAGTTCCTTACTCTCCAAAAACTCAAACGGTGGAAAGTTTGGACCAAGTTCGTCCAAACCATATGAAAAACTCTCATTGGGACGAACATTGGGTTCCGAGCTCTCAATAACTGAAACGGAGCATAGTTTGGACCATGTGTGGACCAAACCACCTAAAGAACTCTCATTGGGTCGAACATTGAGTTCCTTACTCTCCAAAAATTCAAACGGCGGAAAGTTTGGACCAAGTTCGTCCAAACCATATGAAAAACTCTCATTGCGACGAACTTTCGGTTTCGAGCTCTCAAATACTGAAACGGAGCAAAGTTTGGACCATGTGTGGTCCAAACCACCAAAAGAACTCTCATTGGGCCGAACTTTGAGTCACTTACTCTCCAAAAACTCAAACGGAGGAAAGTTTGGACATAGTTCGTCCAAACCATATGAAAAACTCTCATTGGGACGAACTTTGGGTTCCGAGCTCTGAATTACTGAAACGGAGCAAAGTTTGCACCATGTGTCGTCCAAACCACCTGAAGAACTCTCATTGGGTCGAACTTTCAGTTCCTTACTCTCCAAAAACTCAAACGGAGGAAAGTTTGGACAAAGTTCGTCCAAACCATATGAAAAACTCTCATTGGGACGAACTTTTGGTTCCGAGCTCTCAAATACTGAAACGGAGCAAAGTTTGCACCATGTGTCGTCCAAACCACCTGAAGAACTCTCATTGGGTCGAACTTTGTGTTCCTTACTCTCCAAAAACTCAAACGGAGGAAAGTTTGGACCAAGTTCGTCCAAACCATATGAAAAACTCTCATTGGGACGAACTTTGGGTTCCGAGCTCTCAAATACTGAAACGGAGCAAAGTTTGGACCAGGTGTGCTCTAAACCACCAAAAGAACTCTCATTAGGCCGAACTTTGAGTTCCTTACTCTCCAAAAACTCAAACGGAGGAACGTTTGGACCAAGTTCGTCCAAACCATATGAAAAACTCTCATTGGGACGAACTTTGGGTTCCGAGCTCTCAAATACTGAAACGGAGCAAAGTCTGGACCATGTGTCGTCCAAACCACCTGAAGAACTCTCATTGGGTCGAACATTGAGTTCCTTACTCTCCAAAAACTCAAACAGTGGAAAGTTTGGACCAAGTTCGTCCAAACCATATGAAAAACTCTCATTGGGACGAACTTTGGGTTCCGAGCTCTCAAATACTGAAACGGAGCAAAGTTTGGACCATGTGTGATCCAAACCACCAAAAGAACTCTCAGTGGGCCGAACTTTGAGTTCCTTACTCTCCAAAAACTCAAACGGAGGAAAGTTTGGACCAAGTTCGTCCAAACCATATGAAAAACTCTCATTGGGACGAACTTTGGGTTCTGAGCTCTCAATTACTGAAACGGAGCAAAGTTTGCACCATGTGTCGTGCAAACCACCTGAAGAACTCTCATTGGGTCGAACATTGAGTTCCTTACTCTCCAAAAACTCAAACGGAAGAAATTTTGGACCAAGTTCGTCAAAACCATAGGAAAAAGTCTCATTGGGACGAACTTTTGGTTCCGAGCTCTCAAATACTAAAACGGAGCAAAGTTTGCACCATGTGTCGTGCAAACCACCTGAAGAACTCTCATTGGGTCGAACATTGAGTTCCTTACTCTCCAAAAACTCAAAGGGAGCAAAGTTTCGACCAAGTTCGTCCAAACCATATGAAAAACTCTCATTGGGACGAACTTTGGGTTCCGAGCTCTCAAATACTGAAACGGAGCAAAGTTTGGACCATGTGTGATCCAAACCACCAAAAGAACTCTCAGTGGGCCGAACTTTGAGTTCCTTACTCGCCAAAAACTCAAACGGTGGAAAGTTTGGACCAAGTTCGTCCAAACCATATGAAAAACTCTCATTGTGACGAACTTTGGGTTCCGAGCTCTCAAATACTGAAACGGAGCAAATTTTGCACCATGTGTCGTCCAAACCACCTAAAGAACTCTCATTGGGTCGAATTTTTAGTTCCTTACTCTCGAAAAACTCAAAGGGAGCAAATTTTCGACCAAGTTCGTCCAAACCATATGAAAAACTCTCATTGGGACGAACTTTGGGTTCCGAGCTCTCAATTACTGAAACGGAGCAAAGTTTGGACCAGGTGTGCTCCAAACCACCAAAAGAACTCTCATTGGGCCGAACTTTGAGTTCCTTACTCTCCAAAAACTCAAACGGAGGAAAGTTTGGACAAGGTTCGTCCAAACCATATGAAAAACTCTCATTGGGACGAACTTTGGGTTCCGATCTCTCAATTACTGAAACGGAGCAAAGTTTGCACCATGTGTCGTCCAAACCACCTGAAGAACTCTCATTGGGTCGAACTTTGAGTTCCTTACTCTCCAAAAACTCAAACGGAGGAAAGTTTGGACCAAGTTCGTCCAAACCATATGAAAAACTCTCATTGGGACGAACTTTTGGTTCCGAGCTCTCAAATACTGAAACGGAGCAAAGTTTGCGCCATGTGTCGTGCAAACCACCTGAAGAACTCTCATTGGGTCTAACTATGAGTTCCTTACTCTCCAAAAACTCAAAGGGAGAAAAGTTTCGACCAAGTTCGTCCAAACCATATGAAAAACTCTCATTGGGACGAACTTTGGGTTCCGAGCTCTCAAATACTGAAACGGAGCAAAGTTTAGACCATGTGTGGTCCAAACCACCAAAAGAACTCTCATTGGGCCGAACTTTGAGTTCCTTACTCTCCAAAAACTCAAACGGTGGAAAGTTTGGACCAAGTTCGTCCAAACCATATGAAAAACTCTCATTGGGACGAACTTTGGGTTCCGAGTTCTCAATTACTGAAACGGAGCAAAGTTTGGACCATGTGTGGTCCAGACCACCAAAAGAACTCTCATTGGTCCGAACTTTGAGTTCCTTACTCTCCAAAAACTCAAACGGAGGAAAGTTTCTACCAAGTTCGTCCAAACCATATGAAAAACTCTCATTGTGACGAACTTTGGGTTCCGAGCTCTCAATTACTGAAACGGAGAAAAGCTTGCACCATGTGTCGTCCAAACCACCTGAAGAACTCTCATTGGGTCGAACTATGAGTTCCTTACTCTCCAAAAACTCAAAGGGAGCAAAGTTTCGACCAAGTTCGTCCAAACCATATGAAAAACTATCATTGGGACGAACTTTGGGTTCCGAGCTCTCAAATACTGAAACGGAGCAAAGTTTGGACCATGTGTGATCCAAACCACCAAAAGAACTCTCATTGGGCCGAACTTTGAGTTCCTTACTCTCCAAAAACTCAAACGGTGGAAAGTTTGGACCAAGTTCGTCCAAACCATATGAAAAACTCTCATTGGGACGAACATTGGGTTCCGAGCTCTCAATAACTGAAACGGAGCATAGTTTGGACCATGTGTGGACCAAACCACCTAAAGAACTCTCATTGGGTCGAACATTGAGTTCCTTACTCTCCAAAAATTCAAACGGCGGAAAGTTTGGACCAAGTTCGTCCAAACCATATGAAAAACTCTCATTGCGACGAACTTTCGGTTTCGAGCTCTCAAATACTGAAACGGAGCAAAGTTTGGACCATGTGTGGTCCAAACCACCAAAAGAACTCTCATTGGGCCGAACTTTGAGTCACTTACTCTCCAAAAACTCAAACGGAGGAAAGTTTGGACATAGTTCGTCCAAACCATATGAAAAACTCTCATTGGGACGAACTTTGGGTTCCGAGCTCTGAATTACTGAAACGGAGCAAAGTTTGCACCATGTGTCGTCCAAACCACCTGAAGAACTCTCATTGGGTCGAACTTTCAGTTCCTTACTCTCCAAAAACTCAAACGGAGGAAAGTTTGGACAAAGTTCGTCCAAACCATATGAAAAACTCTCATTGGGACGAACTTTTGGTTCCGAGCTCTCAAATACTGAAACGGAGCAAAGTTTGCACCATGTGTCGTCCAAACCACCTGAAGAACTCTCATTGGGTCGAACTTTGTGTTCCTTACTCTCCAAAAACTCAAACGGAGGAAAGTTTGGACCAAGTTCGTCCAAACCATATGAAAAACTCTCATTGGGACGAACTTTGGGTTCCGAGCTCTCAAATACTGAAACGGAGCAAAGTTTGGACCAGGTGTGCTCTAAACCACCAAAAGAACTCTCATTAGGCCGAACTTTGAGTTCCTTACTCTCCAAAAACTCAAACGGAGGAACGTTTGGACCAAGTTCGTCCAAACCATATGAAAAACTCTCATTGGGACGAACTTTGGGTTCCGAGCTCTCAAATACTGAAACGGAGCAAAGTCTGGACCATGTGTCGTCCAAACCACCTGAAGAACTCTCATTGGGTCGAACATTGAGTTCCTTACTCTCCAAAAACTCAAACAGTGGAAAGTTTGGACCAAGTTCGTCCAAACCATATGAAAAACTCTCATTGGGACGAACTTTGGGTTCCGAGCTCTCAAATACTGAAACGGAGCAAAGTTTGGACCATGTGTGATCCAAACCACCAAAAGAACTCTCAGTGGGCCGAACTTTGAGTTCCTTACTCTCCAAAAACTCAAACGGAGGAAAGTTTGGACCAAGTTCGTCCAAACCATATGAAAAACTCTCATTGGGACGAACTTTGGGTTCTGAGCTCTCAATTACTGAAACGGAGAAAAGTTTGCACCATGTGTCGTGCAAACCACCTGAAGAACTCTCATTGGGTCGAACATTGAGTTCCTTACTCTCCAAAAACTCAAACGGAAGAAATTTTGGACCAAGTTCGTCAAAACCATAGGAAAAAGTCTCATTGGGACGAACTTTTGGTTCCGAGCTCTCAAATACTAAAACGGAGCAAAGTTTGCACCATGTGTCGTGCAAACCACCTGAAGAACTCTCATTGGGTCGAACATTGAGTTCCTTACTCTCCAAAAACTCAAAGGGAGCAAAGTTTCGACCAAGTTCGTCCAAACCATATGAAAAACTGTCATTGGGACGAACTTTGGGTTCCGAGCTCTCAAATACTGAAACGGAGCAAAGTTTGGACCATGTGTGATCCAAACCACCAAAAGAACTCTCAGTGGGCCGAACTTTGAGTTCCTTACTCTCCAAAAACTCAAACGGTGGAAAGTTTCGACCAAGTTCGTCCAAACAAAATGAAAAACTCTCATTGGGACGAACTTTGGGTTCCGAGCTCTCAAATTCTTAAACGGAGCAAAGTTTAGACCATGTGTGGTCCAAACCACCAAAAGGATTCTCATTGGGTCGAACTTTGAGTTCCTTACTCGCCAAAAACTCAAACGGTGGAAAGTTTGGACCAACTTCGTCCAAACCATATGAAAAACTCTCATTGGGACGAACTTTGGGTTCTGAGCTCTCAATTACTGAAACGGAGCAAAGTTTGGACCATGTGTGGTCCAGACCACCAAAAGAACTCTCATTGGTCCGAACTTTGAGTTCCTTACTCTCCAAAACCTCAAACGGAGGAAAGTTTGGACCAAGTTCGTCCAAACCATATGAAAAACTCTCATTGTGACGAACTTTGGGTTCCGAGCTCTCAAATACTGAAACGGAGCAAAGTTTGGACCATGTGTGATCCAAACCACCAAAAGAACTCTCAGTGGGCCGAACTTTGAGTTCCTTACTCTCCAAAAACTCAAACGGTGGAAAGTTTCGACCAAGTTCGTCCAAACAAAATGAAAAACTCTCATTGGGACGAACTTTGGGTTCCGAGCTCTCAAATTCTTAAACGGAGCAAAGTTTAGACCATGTGTGGTCCAAACCACCAAAAGGATTCTCATTGGGTCGAACTTTGAGTTCCTTACTCGCCAAAAACTCAAACGGTGGAAAGTTTGGACCAACTTCGTCCAAACCATATGAAAAACTCTCATTGGGACGAACTTTGGGTTCTGAGCTCTCAATTACTGAAACGGAGCAAAGTTTGGACCATGTGTGGTCCAGACCACCAAAAGAACTCTCATTGGTCCGAACTTTGAGTTCCTTACTCTCCAAAACCTCAAACGGAGGAAAGTTTGGACCAAGTTCGTCCAAACCATATGAAAAACTCTCATTGTGACGAACTTTGGGTTCCGAGCTCTCAAATACTGAAACGGAGCAAAGTTTTGACCATGTGTGGTCCAAACCACCAAAAGAACTCTCGGTGGGCCGCACTTTGAGTTCCTTACTCTCCAAAAACTCAAACGGTGGAAAGTTTAGTCCAAGTTCGTCCAAACCATATGAAAAACTCTCATTGGGACGAACTTTGGGTTCCGAGCTCTCAAATACTGAAACGGAGCAAAGTTTGGACCATGTGTGATCCAAACCACCAAAAGAACTCTCAGTGGGCCGAACTTTGAGTTCCTTACTCGCCAAAAACTCAAACGGTGGAAAGTTTGGACAAAGTTCGTCCAAACCATATGAAAAACTCTCATTGTGACGAACTTTGGGTTCCGAGCTCTCAAATACTGAAACGGAGCAAAGTTTGGACCATGTGTGATCCAAACCACCAAAAGAACTCTCAGTGGGTCGAACTTTGAGTTCCTTACTCTCCAAAAACTCAAACGGTGGAAAGTTTCGACCAAGTTCGTCCAAACCAAATGAAAAACTCTCATTGGGACGAACTTTGGGTTCCGAGCTCTCAAATTCTTAAACGGAGCAAAGTTTAGACCATGTGTGGTCCAAACCACCAAAAGGATTCTCATTGGGTCGAACTTTGAGTTCCTTACTCGCCAAAAACTCAAACGGTGGAAAGTTTGGACCAAGTTCGTCCAAACCATATGAAAAACTCTCATTGGGACGAACTTTGGGTTCTGAGCTCTCAATTACTGAAACGGAGCAAAGTATGGACCATGTGTGGTCCAGACCACCAAAAGAACTCTCATTGGTCCGAACTTTGAGTTCCTTACTCTCCAAAACCTCAAACGGAGGAAAGTTTGGACCAAGTTCGTCCAAACCATATGAAAAACTCTCATTGTGACGAACTTTGGGTTCCGAGCTCTCAAATACTGAAACGGAGCAAAGTTTTGACCATGTGTGGTCCAAACCACCAAAAGAACTCTCGTTGGGCCGCACCTTGAGTTCCTTACTCTCCAAAAACTCAAACGGTGGAAAGTTTGGACCAAGTTCGTCCAAACCATATGAAAAACTCTCATTGTGACGAACTTTGGGTTCCGAGCTCTCAAATACTGAAACGGAGCAAAGTTTTGACCATGTGTGGTCCAAACCACCAAAAGAACTCTCGTTGGGCCGCACCTTGAGTTCCTTACTCTCCAAAAACTCAAACGGTGGAAAGTTTGGACCAAGTTCGTCCAAACCATATGAAAAACTCTCATTGGGACGAACTTTGGGTTCCGAGCTCTCAAATACTGAAACGGAGCAAAGTTTTGACCATGTGTGGTCCAAACCACCAAAAGAACTCTCGTTGGGCCGCACCTTGAGTTCCTTACTCTCCAAAAACTCAAACGGTGGAAAGTTTGGACCAAGTTCGTCCAAACCATATGAAAAACTCTCATTGGGACGAACTTTTGGTTCCGAGCTCTCAAATACTGAAACGTAGCAAAGTTTTGACCATGTGTGGTCCAAACCACCAAAAGAACTCTCGTTGGGCCGCACTTTGAGTTCCTTACTCTCCAAAAACTCAAACGGTGGAAAGTTTAGACCAAGTTCGTCCAAACCATATGAAAAACTCTCATTGGGACGAACTTTGGGTTCCGAGCTCTCAAATACTGAAACGGAGCAAATTTGGACCATGTGTGATCGAAACCACCAAAAGAACTCTCAGTGGGCCGAACTTTGAGTTCCTTACTCGCCAAAAACTCAAACGGTGGAAAGTTTGGACCAAGTTCGTCCAAACCATATGAAAAACTCTCATTGGGACGAACTTTGGGTTCCGAGCTCTCAAATACTGAAATGGAGCATAGTTTGGACCATGTGTGGACCAAACCACCAAAAGAACTCTCATTGGGTCGAACATTGAGTTCCTTACTCTCCAAAAACTCAAAGGGAGCAAAGTTTCGACCAAGTTCGTCCAAACCAAATGAAAAACTCTCATTGGGACGAACTTTGGGTTCCGAGCTCTCAAATTCTTAAACGGAGCAAAGTTTAGACCATGTGTGGTCCAAACCACCAAAAGGATTCTCATTTGGTCGAACTTTGAGTTCCTTACTCGCCAAAAACTCAAACGGTGGAAAGTTTGGACCAAGTTCGTCCAAACCATATGAAAAACTCTCATTGGGACGAACTTTGGGTTCTGAGCTCTCAATTACTGAAACGGAGCAAAGTTTGGACCATGTGTGGTCCAGACCACCAAAAGAACTCTCATTGGTCCGAACTTTGAGTTCCTTACTCTCCAAAACCTCAAACGGAGGAAAGTTTGGACCATGTTCGTCCAAACCATATGAAAAACTCTCATTGTGACGAACTTTGGGTTCCGAGCTCTCAAATACTGAAACGGAGCAAAGTTTTGACCATGTGTGGTCCAAACCACCAAAAGAACTCTCGTTGGGCCGCACCTTGAGTTCCTTACTCTCCAAAAACTCAAACGGTGGAAAGTTTGGACCAAGTTCGTCCAAACCATATGAAAAACTCTCATTGGGACGAACTTTGGGTTCCGAGCTCTCAAATACTGAAACGGAGCAAAGTTTGGACCATGTGTGATCCAAACCACCAAAAGAACTCTCAGTGGGCCGAACTTTGAGTTCCTTACTCTCCAAAAACTCAAACGGTGGAAAGTTTGGACCAAGTTCGTCCAAACCATATGAAAAACTCTCATTGGGACGAACTTTTGGTTCCGAGCTCTCAAATACTGAAACGGAGCAAAGTTTTGACCATGTGTGGTCCAAACCACCAAAAGAACTCTCGTTGGGCCGCACTTTGAGTTCCTTACTCTCCAAAAACTCAAACGGTGGAAAGTTTAGACCAAGTTCGTCCAAACCATATGAAAAACTCTCATTGGGACGAACTTTGGGTTCCGAGCTCTCAAATACTGAAACGGAGCAAAGTTTGGACCATGTGTGATCCAAACCACCAAAAGAACTCTCAGTGGGCCGAACTTTGAGTTCCTTACTCGCCAAAAACTCAAACGGTGGAAAGTTTGGACAAAGTTCGTCCAAACCATATGAAAAACTCTCATTGTGACGAACTTTGGGTTCCGAGCTCTCAAATACTGAAACGGAGCAAAGTTTGGACCATGTGTGATCCAAACCACCAAAAGAACTCTCAGTGGGCCGAACTTTGAGTTCCTTACTCTCCAAAAACTCAAACGGTGGAAAGTTTCGACCAAGTTCGTCCAAACAAAATGAAAAACTCTCATTGGGACGAACTTTGGGTTCCGAGCTCTCAAATTCTTAAACGGAGCAAAGTTTAGACCATGTGTGGTCCAAACCACCAAAAGGATTCTCATTGGGTCGAACTTTGAGTTCCTTACTCGCCAAAAACTCAAACGGTGGAAAGTTTGGACCAAGTTCGTCCAAACCATATGAAAAACTCTCATTGGGACGAACTTTGGGTTCTGAGCTCTCAAATACTGAAACGGAGCAAAGTTTGGACCATGTGTGGTCCAGACCACAAAAAGAACTCTCATTGGTCCGAACTTTGAGTTCCTTACTCTCCAAAACCTCAAACGGAGGAAAGTTTGGACCAAGTTCGTCCAAACCATATGAAAAACTCTCATTGTGACGAACTTTGGGTTCCGAGCTCTCAAATACTGAAACGGAGCAAAGTTTGGACCATGTGTGATCCAAACCACCAAAAGAACTCTCAGTGGGCCGAACTTTGAGTTCCTTACTCTCCAAAAACTCAAACGGTGGAAAGTTTCGACCAAGTTCGTCCAAACCAAATGAAAAACTCTCATTGGGACGAACTTTGGGTTCCGAGCTCTCAAATTCTTAAACGGAGCAAAGTTTAGACCATGTGTGGTCCAAACCACCAAAAGGATTCTCATTGGGTCGAACTTTGAGTTCCTTACTCGCCAAAAACTCAAACGGTGGAAAGTTTGGACCAAGTTCGTCCAAACCATATGAAAAACTCTCATTGGGACGAACTTTGGGTTCCGAGCTCTCAATTACTGAAACAGAGCAAAGTTTGGACCATGTGTGGTCCAGACCACCAAAAGAACTCTCATTGGTCCGAACTTTGAGTTCCTTACTCTCCAAAACCTCAAACGGAGGAAAGTTTGGACCAAGTTCGTCCAAACCATATGAAAAACTCTCATTGTGACGAACTTTGGGTTCCGAGCTCTCAAATACTGAAACGGAGCAAAGTTTTGACCATGTGTGGTCCAAACCACCAAAAGAACTCTCGTTGGGCCGCACCTTGAGTTCCTTACTCTCCAAAAACTCAAACGGTGGAAAGTTTGGACCAAGTTCGTCCAAACCATATGAAAAACTCTCATTGGGACGAACTTTGGGTTCTGAGCTCTCAATTACTGAAACGGAGCAAAGTTTGGACCATGTGTGGTCTAGACCACCAAAAGAACTCTCATTGGTCCGAACTTTGAGTTCCTTACTCTCCAAAACCTCAAACGGAGGAAAGTTTGGACCAAGTTCGTCCAAACCATATGAAAAACTCTCATTGTGACGAACTTTGGGTTCCGAGCTCTCAAATACTGAAACGGAGCAAAGTTTTGACCATGTGTGGTCCAAACCACCAAAAGAACTCTCGTTGGGCCGCACCTTGAGTTCCTTACTCTCCAAAAACTCAAACGGTGGAAAGTTTGGACCAAGTTCGTCCAAACCATATGAAAAACTCTCATTGTGACGAACTTTGGGTTCCGAGCTCTCAAATACTGAAACGGAGCAAAGTTTTGACCATGTGTGGTCCAAACCACCAAAAGAACTCTCGTTGGGCCGCACCTTGAGTTCCTTACTCTCCAAAAACTCAAACGGTGGAAAGTTTGGACCAAGTTCGTCCAAACCATATGAAAAACTCTCATTGGGACGAACTTTGGGTTCCGAGCTCTCAAATACTGAAACGGAGCAAAGTTTTGACCATGTGTGGTCCAAACCACCAAAAGAACTCTCGTTGGGCCGCACCTTGAGTTCCTTACTCTCCAAAAACTCTAACGGTGGAAAGTTTGGACCAAGTTCGTCCAAACCATATGAAAAACTCTCATTGGGACGAACTTTTGGTTCCGAGCTCTCAAATACTGAAACGGAGCAAAGTTTTGACCATGTGTGGTCCAAACCACCAAAAGAACTCTCGTTGGGCCGCACTTTGAGTTCCTTACTCTCCAAACACTCAAACGGTGGAAAGTTTAGACCAAGTTCGTCCAAACCATATGAAAAACTCTCATTGGGACGAACTTTGGGTTCCGAGCTCTCAAATACTGAAACGGAGCAAAGTTTGGACCATGTGTGATCCAAACCACCAAAAGAACTGATATGAACCAAGATGTCTTGTGTTATGCCAAAAACATATTCAAAATTACGTTGCATTAAATGAAGTCAAATTGAAGTCAACTAGCATTGAAGGAACTCAACTACATGTCAAGTTCATTTAGTGCAAGTCAAGCATCAATGATGGAACCATACTTCAAGCTACTTCAAACTAAATCAAGTAGAGCTTCATTTATACTTTGGGAGGTTACAAGACATAGTTTGTTGATGGGATTTTTAATTCTCGGATTTAAGGGAGTTTTTATGTAATTTTCAGTTTTTAAGTTTTGATATCAATGTTTAGGTTACAATATAGCTAGTGGTCATTATGGTATTGATGAGGATGAGAGTTACAACTCTTCAAATGACCATAGGTTACTCTAGAGTTTAATTTTCAGGCTATAAAAAGCCATGTATGTTGTATTTGAAAAAAGACTTGGAAATGTAGTAAAATAAGCCTTTGAGCTTTTCCTTTAGCCTTAGAGCTAAGTTTCTTTGCAATTCTATGTAGTTTAGGTTGCATGCTTAGAATCATTCAAGCTTGACATGATCAATCATGCTTGTGGAGTGATTCGAATCTCAAGCAAGTTTCTTGCCTTGAGATATTTGATCGACAAGGTAATCCGGTTTTTACTTTCCTTGGGTTGATTTTCAAATCGGTTTTGGGGTTTTCAGATTTGAGATCTAAAGGTCTTGTTTTTCAACAAGGTTGTTAGATACATTTCCTGGGAGTTTCACAACATTTGGTATCAGAGCTGTTTTGATTCACAACATTTGGTATCAGAGCTTTAGGTTCAAGATCGGATATATGTTTCCTTTGTGTTTCTCTTGAATTTATTTTTTTTTACTTTTCTGGTTATTTTTTTAAATCTGTCCAGTTTCGTAGTCTTACTAAACGCTCTGAAAACTCATATTTCCGTAGGTCTTTTCATCTTAATGTCTTCTATGATATTGTAGATCTTTGTTTAAGCTACAACTTTGTCTACTTCATGAATTTCTAATTCAAATTTTTTTAGGGTGAAACGTCTGAACTTTTGCAATCTGTTCTGGAAAAACTGCTATACCCGAGAATGTGTGTTCTTGTTTTGTTCATTTCATTTTTGCCTCCAAAGCCTTATAGATCCGAATTGCATTGATATAAATTCATCAAATGTGTTTTAATATGGCTTTTCACTTGCTGATTACATCAGTTACATATTCAATTTAAGCAAGAGTTGGTTTTTATGCATTAAATATGGACAGTTACATTTCTGCTCATTGAATTTTCCAGCCATTAGTTTCAGAATTGTAACTTCTTTGTTTAAAGTCTGTCCATTGGCTTTAAATTTGGTCTTCCATCCTCCATATAATTCATTTTCAATATCACATTCTATCCACTTATTCTCTCATTTCATAATATTAATTTGGAATCCTTCGTAGAGGTTCAACTTGTTTGATATATGCTTTCAATTACAAGAATTGCAAATTACCTTGGCTTTTCCACTTCCAATTTTGAGAGATGAGAATGCAAGTTCATACCGAGTGATTTGTGAAAATGAGTGCAAACAAGAGTGGCCTAAATTTTCATGAGTGTGAGCACATAAAAGAGTGTTGTGAGTTCCTTTCTGTTTTCTTTTCTTAACATGTTTTTGCAGCAATGTCACAAAAAAAGATTCGAGGACGAATCCTGTTGAAGAAGGGGAGGATGATATGAATCCTACCATGCTATCCAAGACCTAAAGAAAAGCTTAAAAATGGTGATGTATTAAATGTACTCAAGCTTCATTGAAGACAACTCAAAGTGTGATTTATGGAACATGGACTTCAAGCTACTTCAAACTACATCAAGTAGAGCTTCATTTAAACTTTGGGAGGTTACAAGACATAGTTGGTTGATGGGGTTTTCAATTCTCGGATTTAAGGGTGTTTCTATGTAATTTTCAGTTTTTAAGTTTTGTTATCAATGTTTTAGGTTACAATTTAGGTAGTGGTCATTATAGTATTAATGAGGATGAGAGTTACAACTCTTCAAATGACCATAGGTTACTCTAGAGTTTAATTTTGAGGCTATAAAAAGCCATGTATATTGTATTTGAAAAACAAAGACTTGGAAATGTAGTAAAATAAGCCTTTGAGCTTTTCCTTTAGCCTAAGAGCTAAGTTTCTTTGCAATTCTATGTAGTTTAGGTTGCATGCTTAGAATCATTCAAGCTTGACATGATCAATCATGCTTGTGGAGTGATTCGAATCTCAAGCAAGTTTCTTGCCTTGAGATATTTGATCGACAAGGTAATCCGGTTTTTACTTTCCTTGGGTTGATTTTCAAATCGGTTTTGGGGTTTTCAGATTTGAGATCTAAAGGTCTTGTTTTTCAACAAGGTTGTTAGATACATTTCCTGAGAGTTTCTTAACATTTGGTATCAGAGCTTTAGGTTCAAGATCGGATATATGTTTCCTTTGTGTTTCTCTTGAATTTATTTTTTTTTACTTTTCTGGTTATTTTTTTAAATCTGTCCAGTTTCGTAGTCTTACTAAACGCTCTGAAAACTCATATTTCCGTAGGTCTTTTCATCTTAATGTCTTCTATGATATTGTAGATCTTTGTTTAAGCTACAACTTTGTCTACTTCATGAATTTCTAATTCAAATTTTTTTAGGGTGAAACGTCTGAACTTTTGCAATCTGTTCTGGAAAAACTGCTATACCCGAGAATGTGTGTTCTTGTTTTGTTCATTTCATTTTTGCCTCCAAAGCCTTATAGATCCGAATTGCATTGATATAAATTCATCAAATGTGTTTTAATATGGCTTTTCACTTGCTGATTACATCAGTTACATATTCAATTTAAGCAAGAGTTGGTTTTTATGCATTAAATATGGACAGTTACATTTCTGCTCATTGAATTTTCCAGCCATTAGTTTCAGAATTGTAACTTCTTTGTTTAAAGTCTGTCCATTGGCTTTAAATTTGGTCTTCCATCCTCCATATAATTCATTTTCAATATCACATTCTATCCATCTATTCTCTCATTTCATAATATTAATTTGGAATCCTTCGTAGAGGTTCAACTTGTTTGATATATGCTTTCAATTACAAGAATTGCAAATTACCTTGGCTTTTCCACTTCCAATTTTGAGAGATGAGAATGCAAGTTTATACCGAGTGATTTGTGAAAATGAGTGCAAACAAGAGTGGCCTAAATTTTCATGAGTGTGAGCACATAAAAAAGTGTTGTGAGGTCCTTTGTGTTTTCTTTTCTTAACATGTTTTTACAGCAATGTCTCACAACAAGATTCGAGGACGAATCCTCTTGAAGAAGGGGAGGATGATATGAACCAAGATGTCTTGTGTTATGCCAAAAACATATTCAAAATTACGTTGCATTAAATGAAGTCAAATTGAAGTCAACTAGCATTGAAGGAACTCAACTACATGTCAAGTTCATTTAGTGCAAGTCAAGCATCAATGATGGAACCATACTTCAAGCTACTTCAAACTAAATCAAGTAGAGCTTCATTTATACTTTGGGAGGTTACAAGACATAGTTTGTTGATGGGATTTTTAATTCTCGGATTTAAGGGAGTTTTTATGTAATTTTCAGTTTTTAAGTTTTGATATCAATGTTTAGGTTACAATATAGCTAGTGGTCATTATGGTATTGATGAGGATGAGAGTTACAACTCTTCAAATGACCATAGGTTACTCTAGAGTTTCATTTTGAGGCTATAAAAAGCCATGTATGTTGTATTTGAAAAGAAAGACTTGGAAATGTAGTAAAATAAGCCTTTGAGCTTTTCCTTTAGCCTAAGAGCTAAGTTTCTTTGCAATTCTATGTAGTTTAGGTTGCATGCTTAGAATCATTCAAGCTTGACATGATCAATCATGCTTGTGGAGTGATTCGAATCTCAAGCAAGTTTCTTGCCTTGAGATATTTGATCGACAAGGTAATCCGGTTTTTACTTTCCTTGGGTTGATTTTCAAATCGGTTTTGGGGTTTTCAGATTTGAGATCTAAAGGTCTTGTTTTTCAACAAGGTTGTTAGATACATTTCCTGAGAGTTTCTTAACAAGAACTCTCAGTGGGCCGAACTTTGAGTTCCTTACTCGCCAAAAACTCAAACGGTGGAAAGTTTGGACAAAGTTCTTCCAAACCATATGAAAAACTCTCATTGTGACGAACTTTGGGTTCCGAGCTCTCAAATACTGAAACGGAGCAAAGTTTGGACCATGTGTGATCCAAACCACCAAAAGAACTCTCAGTGGGCCGAACTTTGAGTTCCTTACTCTCCAAAAACTCAAACGGTGGAAAGTTTCGACCAAGTTCGTCCAAACCAAATGAAAAACTCTCATTGGGACGAACTTTGGGTTCCGAGCTCTCAAATTCTTAAACGGAGCAAAGTTTAGACCATATGTGGTCCAAACCACCAAAAGGATTCTCATTGGGTCGAACTTTGAGTTCCTTACTCGCCAAAAACTCAAACGGTGGAAAGTTTGGACCAAGTTCGTCCAAACCATATGAAAAACTCTCATTGGGACGAACTTTGGGTTCTGAGCTCTCAATTACTGAAACGGAGCAAAGTTTGGACCATGTGTGGTCCAGACCACCAAAAGAACTCTCATTGGTCCGAACTTTGAGTTCCTTACTCTCCAAAACCTCAAACGGAGGAAAGTTTGGACCAAGTTCGTCCAAACCATATGAAAAACTCTCATTGTGACGAACTTTGGGTTCCGAGCTCTCAAATACTGAAACGGAGCAAAGTTTTGACCATGTGTGGTCCAAACCACCAAAAGAACTCTCGTTGGGCCGCACCTTGAGTTCCTTACTCTCCAAAAACTCAAATGGTGGAAAGTTTGGACCAAGTTCGTCCAAACCATATGAAAAACTCTCATTGTGACGAACTTTGGGTTCCGAGCTCTCAAATACTGAAACGGAGCAAAGTTTTGACCATGTGTGGTCCAAACCACCAAAAGAACTCTCGTTGGGCCGCACCTTGAGTTCCTTACTCTCCAAAAACTCAAACGGTGGAAAGTTTGGACCAAGTTCGTCCAAACCATATGAAAAACTCTCATTGGGACGAACTTTGGGTTCCGAGCTCTCAAATACTGAAACGGAGCAAAGTTTTGACCATGTGTGGTCCAAACGACCAAAAGAACTCTCGTTGGGCCGCACCTTGAGTTCCTTACTCTCCAAAAACTCAAACGGTGGAAAGTTTGGACCAAGTTCGTCCAAACCATATGAAAAACTCTCATTGGGACGAACTTTTGGTTCCGAGCTCTCAAATACTGAAACGGAGCAAAGTTTTGACCATGTGTGGTCCAAACCACCAAAAGAACTCTCGTTGGGCCGCACTTTGAGTTCCTTACTCGCCAAAAACTCAAACGGTGGAAAGTTTGGACCAAGTTCGTCCAAACCATATGAAAAACTCTCATTGGGACGAACTTTGGGTTCTGAGCTCTCAATTACTGAAACGGAGCAAAGTTTGGACCATGTGTGGTCCAGACCACCAAAAGAACTCTCATTGGTCCGAACTTTGAGTTCCTTACTCTCCAAAACCTCAAACGGAGGAAAGTTTGGACCAAGTTCGTCCAAACCATATGAAAAACTCTCATTGTGACGAACTTTGGGTTCCGAGCTCTCAAATACTGAAACGGAGCAAAGTTTTGACCATGTGTGGTCCAAACCACCAAAAGAACTCTCGTTGGGCCGCACCTTGAGTTCCTTACTCTCCAAAAACTCAAACGGTGGAAAGTTTGGACCAAGTTCGTCCAAACCATATGAAAAACTCTCATTCGGACGAACTTTGGGTTCCGAGCTCTCAAATACTGAAACGGAGCAAAGTTTGGACCATGTATGATCCAAACCACCAAAAGAACTCTCAGTGGGCCGAATTTTGAGTTCCTTACTCTCCAAAAACTCAAACGGTGGAAAGTTTGGACCAAGTTCGTCCAAACCATATGAAAAACTCTCATTGGGACGAACTTTGGGTTCCGAGCTCTCAAATACTGAAACGGAGCAAAGTTTGGACCATGTGTGATCCAAACCACCAAAAGAACTCTCAGTGGGCCGCACTTTGAGTTCCTTACTCTCCAAAAACTTAAACGGTGGAAAGTTTGGACCAAGTTCGTCCAAACCATATGAAAAACTCTCATTGGGACGAACTTTGGGTTCTGAGCTCTCAATTACTGAAACGGAGCAAAGTTTGGACCATGTGTGGTCCAGACCACCAAAAGAACTCTCATTGGTCCGAACTTTGAGTTCCTTACTCTCCAAAAACTCAAACGGAGGAAAGTTTGGACCAAGTTCGTCCAAACCATATGAAAAACTCTCATTGTGACGAACTTTGGGTTCCGAGCTCTCAAATACTGAAACGGAGCAAAGTTTTGACCATGTGTGGTCCAAACCACCAAAAGAACTCTCGTTGGGCCGCACCTTTAGTTCCTTACTCTCCAAAAACTCAAACGGTGGAAAGTTTGGACCAAGTTCGTCCAAACCATATGAAAAACTCTCATTGGGACGAACTTTGGGTTCCGAGCTCTCAAATACTGAAACGGAGCAAAGTTTGGACCATGTGTGATCCAAACCACCAAAAGAACTCTCAGTGGGCCGAACTTTGAGTTCCTTACTCTCCAAAAACTCAAAGGGAGCAAAGTTTCGACCAAGTTCTTCCAAACCATATGAAAAACTCTCATTGGGACGAACTTTGGGTTCCGAGCTCTCAATTACTGAAATGGACCATAGTTTGGACCATGTGTGGACCAAACCACCAAAAGAACTCGCATTGGGTCGAACATTGAGTTCCTTACTCTCCAAAAACTCAAAGGGAGCAAAGTTTCGACCAAGTTCATCCAAACCAAATGAAAAACTCTCATTGGGACGAACTTTGGGTTCCGAGCTCTCAAATTATGAAACGGAGCAAAGTTTAGACCATGTGTGGTCCAAACCACCAAAAGGATTCTCATTGGGCCGAACTTTGAGTTCCTTACTCGCCAAAAACTCAAACGGTGGAAAGTTTGGACCAAGTTCGTCCAAACCATATGAAAAACTCTCATTGGGACGAACTTTGGGTTCTGAGCTCTCAATTACTGAAACGGAGCAAAGTTTGGACCATGTGTGGTCTAGACCACCAAAAGAACTCTCATTGGTCCGAACTTTGAGTTCCTTACTCTCCAAAACCTCAAACGGTGGAAAGTTTGGACCAAGTTCGTCCAAACCATATGAAAAACTCTCATTGTGACGAACTTTGGGTTCCGAGCTCTCAAATACTGAAACGGAGCAAAGTTTTGACCATGTGTGGTCCAAACCGCCAAAAGAACTCTTGTTGGGCCGCACCTTGAGTTCCTTACTCTCCAAAAACTCAAACGGTGGAAAGTTTGGACCAAGTTCGTCCAAACCATATGAAAAACTCTCATTGTGACGAACTTTGGGTTCCGAGCTCTCAAATACTGAAACGGAGCAAAGTTTTGACCATGTGTGGTCCAAAACACCAAAAGAACTCTCGTTGGGCCGCACCTTGAGTTCCTTACTCTCCAAAAACTCAAACGGTGGAAAGTTTGGACCAAGTTCGTCCAAACCATATGAAAAACTCTCATTGGGACGAACTTTGGGTTCCGAGCTCTCAAATACTGAAACGGAGCAAAGTTTGGACCATGTGTGATCCAAACCACCAAAAGAACTCTCAGTGGGCCGAACTTTGAGTTCCTTACTCTCCAAAAACTCAAACGGTGGAAATTTTGGACCAAGTTCGTCCAAACCATATGAAAAACTCTCATTGGGACGAACTTTGGGTTCCGAGCTCTCAAATACTGAAACGGAGCAAAGTTTGGACCATGTGTGATCCAAACCACCAAAAGAACTCTCAGTGGGCCGCACTTTGAGTTCCTTACTCTCCAAAAACTTAAACGGTGGAAAGTTTGGACCAAGTTCGTCCAAACCATATGAAAAACTCTCATTGGGACTAACTTTGGGTTCTGAGCTCTCAATTACTGAAACGGAGCAAAGTTTGGACCATGTGTGGTCCAGACCACCAAAAGAACTCTCATTGGTCCGAACTTTGAGTTCCTTACTCTCCAAAAACTCAAACGGAGGAAAGTTTGGACCAAGTTCGTCCAAACCATATGAAAAACTCTCATTGTGACGAACTTTGGGTTCCGAGCTCTCAAATACTGAAACGGAGCAAAGTTTTGACCATGTGTGGTCCAAACCACCAAAAGAACTCTCGTTGGGCCGCACCTTTAGTTCCTTACTCTCCAAAAACTCAAACGGTGGAAAGTTTGGACCAAGTTCGTCCAAACCATATGAAAAACTCTCATTGGGACGAACTTTGGGTTCCGAGCTCTCAAATACTGAAACGGAGCAAAGTTTGGACCATGTGTGATCCAAACCACCAAAAGAACTCTCAGTGGGCCGAACTTTGAGTTCCTTACTCTCCAAAAACTCAAAGGGAGCAAAGTTTCGACCAAGTTCTTCCAAACCATATGAAAAACTCTCATTGGGACGAACTTTGGGTTCCGAGCTCTCAATTACTGAAATGGAGCATAGTTTGGACCATGTGTGGACCAAACCACCAAAAGAACTCTCATTGGGTCGAACATTGAGTTCCTTACTCTCCAAAAACTCAAAGGGAGCAAAGTTTCGACCAAGTTCATCCAAACCAAATGAAAAACTCTCATTGGGACGAACTTTGGGTTCCGAGCTCTCAAATTATGAAACGGAGCAAAGTTTAGACCATGTGTGGTCCAAACCACCAAAAGGATTCTCATTGGGCCGAACTTTGAGTTCCTTACTCGCCAAAAACTCAAACGGTGGAAAGTTTGGACCAAGTTCGTCCAAACCATATGAAAAACTCTCATTGGGACGAACTTTGGGTTCTGAGCTCTCAATTACTGAAACGGAGCAAAGTTTGGACCATGTGTGGTCTAGACCACCAAAAGAACTCTCATTGGTCCGAACTTTGAGTTCCTTACTCTCCAAAACCTCAAACGGAGGAAAGTTTGGACCAAGTTCGTCCAAACAATATGAAAAACTCTCATTGTGACGAACTTTGGGTTCCGAGCTCTCAAATACTGAAACGGAGCAAAGTTTTGACCATGTGTGGTCCAAACCACCAAAAGAACTCTTGTTGGGCCGCACCTTGAGTTCCTTACTCTCGAAAAACTCAAACGGTGGAAAGTTTGGACCAAGTTCGTCCAAACCATATGAAAAACTCTCATTGTGACGAACTTTGGGTTCCGAGCTCTCAAATACTGAAACGGAGCAAAGTTTTGACCATGTGTGGTCCAAACCACCAAAAGAACTCTCGTTGGGCCGCACCTTGAGTTCCTTACTCTCCAAAAACTCAAACGGTGGAAAGTTTGGACCAAGTTCGTCCAAACCATATGAAAAACTCTCATTGGGACGAACTTTGGGTTCCGAGCTCTCAAATACTGAAACGGAGCAAAGTTTGGACCATGTGTGATCCAAACCACCAAAATAACTCTCAGTGGGCCGAACTTTGAGTTCCTTACTCTCCAAAAACTCAAACGGTGGAAAGTTTGGACCAAGTTCGTCCAAACCATATGAAAAACTCTCATTGGGACGAACTTTGGGTTCCGAGCTCTCAAATACTGAAATGGAGCATAGTTTGGACCATGTGTGGACCAAACCACCAAAAGAACTCTCATTGGGTCGAACATTGAGTTCCTTACTCTCCAAAAACTCAAAGGGAGCAAAGTTTCGACCAAGTTCGTCCAAACCATATGAAAAACTCTCATTGGGACGAACTTTGGGTTCCGAGCTCTAAAATACTGAAATGGAGCAAAGTTTGGACCATGTGTGGTCCAGACCACCAAAAGAACTCTCATTGGTCCGAACTTTGAGTTCCTTACTCTCCAAAACCTCAAACGGAGGAAAGTTTGGACCAAGTTCGTCCAAACCATATGAAAAACTCTCATTGTGACGAACTTTGGGTTCCGAGCTCTCAAATACTGAAACGGAGCAAATTTTTGACCATGTGTGGTCCAAACCACCAAAAGAACTCTCGTTGGGCCGCACCTTGAGTTCCTTACTCTCCAAAAACTCAAACGGTGGAAAGTTTGGACCAAGTTCGTCCAAACCATATGAAAAACTCTCATTGGGACGAACTTTGGGTTCCGAGCTCTCAAATACTGAAACGGAGCAAAGTTTGGACCATGTGTGATCCAAACCACCAAAAGAACTCTCAGTGGGCGGAACTTTGAGTTCCTTACTCTCCAAAAACTCAAACGGAGGAAAGTTTGGACCAAGTTCGTCCAAACCATATGAAAAACTCTCATTGGGACGAACTTTGGGTTCTGAGCTCTCAATTACTGAAACGGAGCAAAGTTTGCACCATGTGTCGTGCAAACCACCTGAAGAACTCTCATTGGGTCGAACTTTGAGTTCCTTACTCTCCAAAAACTCAAAGGGAGCAAAGTTTCGACCAAGTTCGTCCAAACCATATGAAAAACTCTCATTGGGACGAACTTTGGGTTCCGAGCTCTCAATTACTGAAATGGAGCATAGTTTGGACCATGTGTGGACCAAACCACCAAAAGAACTCTCATTGGGTCGAACATTGAGTTCCTTACTCTCCAAAAACTCAAAGGGAGCAAAGTTTCGACCAAGTTCGTCCAAACCAAATGAAAAACTCTCATTGGGACGAACTTTGGGTTCCGAGCTCTCAAATTCTGAAACGGAGCAAAGTTTAGACCATGTGTGGTCCAAACCACCAAAAGGATTCTCATTGGGCCGAACTTTGAGTTCCTTACTCGCCAAAAACTCAAACGGTGGAAAGTTTGGACCAAGTTCGTCCAAGCCATATGAAAAACTCTCATTGGGACGAACTTTGGGTTCTGAGCTCTCAATTACTGAAACGGAGCAAAGTTTGGACCATGTGTGGTCCAGACCACCAAAAGAACTCTCATTGGTCCGAACTTTGAGTTCCTTACTCTCCAAAAACTCAAACGGTGGAAAGTTTGGACCAAGTTCGTCCAAACCATATGAAAAACTCTCATTGGGACGAACTTTGGGTTCCGAGCTCTCAATTACAGAAACGGAGCATAGTTTGGACCGTGTGTGGACCAAACCACCAAAAGAACTCTCATTGGGCCGAACTTTGAGTTCCTTACTCTCCAAAAACTCAAACGGAGTAAAGTTTGGACCAAGTTCGTCCAAACCATATGAAAAACTCTCATTGTGACGAACTTTTGGTTTCGAGGTCTCAAATACTGAAACGGAGCAAAGTTTTGACCATGTGTGGTCCAAACCACCAAAAGAACTCTCGTTGGGCCGCACCTTGAGTTCTTACTCTCCAAAAACTCAAACGGTGGAAAGTTTGGACCAAGTTCGTCCAAACCATATGAAAAACTCTCATTGGGACGAACTTTGGGTTCCGAGCTCTCAAATACTGAAACGGAGCAAAGTTTGGACCATGTGTGATCCAAACCACCAAAAGAACTCTCAGTGGGCCGAACTTTGAGTTCCTTACTCTCAAAAAACTCAAACGGTGGAAAGTTTGGACCAAGTTCGTCCAAACCATATGAAAAACTCTCATTGGGACGAACTTTGGGTTCCGAGCTCTCAATTACTGAAACGGAGCATAGTTTGGACCATGTGTGGACCAAACCACCAAAAGAACTCTCATTGGGCCGAACTTTGAGTTCCTTACTCTCCAAAAACTCAAACGGAGGAAAGTTTGGACCAAGTTCGTCCAAACCATATGAAAAACTCTCATTGGGACGAACTTTTGGTTCCGAGCTCTCAAATACTGAAACGGAGCAAAGTTTTGACCATGTGTGGTCGAAACCACCAAAAGAACTCTCGTTGGGCCGCACTTTGAGTTCCTTACTCTCCAAAAACTCAAACGGTGGAAAGTTTGGACCAAGTTCGTCCAAACCATATGAAAAACTCTCATTGGGACGAACTTTGGGTTCCGAGCTCTCAAATACTGAAACGGAGCAAAGTTTGGACCATGTGTGATCCAAACCACCAAAAGAACTCTCAGTGGGCCGAACTTTGAGTTCCTTACTCTCCAAAAACTCAAACGGTGGAAAGTTTGGACCAAGTTCGTCCAAACCATATGAAAAACTCTCATTGGGACGAACCTTGGGTTCCGAGCTCTCAAATACTGAAACGGAGCAAAGTTTGGACCATGTGTGATCCAAACCACCAAAAGAACTCTCAGTGGGCCGAACTTTGAGTTCCTTACTCTCCAAAAACTCAAACGGAGGAAAGTTTGGACCAAGTTCGTCCAAACCATATGAAAAACTCTCATTGGGACGAACTTTGGGTTCTGAGCTCTCAATTACTGAAACGGAGAAAAGTTTGCACCATGTGTCGTGCAAACCACCTGAAGAACTCTCATTGGGTCGAACTTTGAGTTCCTTACTCTCCAAAAACTCAAACGGAAGAAATTTTGGACCAAGTTCGTCAAAACCATATGAAAAAGTCTCATTGGGACGAACTTTTGGTTCCGAGCTCTCAAATACTGAAACGGAGCAAAGTTTGCACCATGTGTCGTGCAAAGCACCTGAAGAACTCTCATTGGGTCGAACTATGAGTTCCTTACTCTCCAAAAACTCAAAGGGAGCAAAGTTTCGACCAAGTTCGTCCAAACCATATGAAAAACTCTCATTGGGACGAACTTTGGGTTCCGAGCTCTCAATTACTGGAATGGAGCATAGTTGGACCATGTGTGGACCAAACCACCAAAAGAACTCTCATTGGGTCGAACATTGAGTTCCTTACTCTCCAAAAACTCAAAGGGAGCAAAGTTTCGACTAAGTTCGTCCAAACCAAATGAAAAACTCTCATTAGGACGAACTTTCGGTTCCGAGCTCTCAAATACTGAAACGGAGCAAAGTTTAGACCATGTGTGGTCCAGACCACCAAAAGAACTCTCATTGGTCCGAACTTTGAGTTCCTTACTCTCCAAAAACTCAAACGGTGGAAAGTTTGGACCAAGTTCGTCCAAACCATATGAAAAACTCTCATTGGGACGAACTTTGGGTTCCGAGCTCTCAATTACTGAAACGGAGCATAGTTTGGACCATGTGTGGACCAAACCACCAAAAGAACTCTCATTGGGCCGAACTTTGAGTTCCTTACTCTCCAAAAACTCAAACGGAGTAAAGTTTGGACCAAGTTCGTCCAAACCATATGAAAAACTCTCATTGTGACGAACTTTTGGTTTCGAGCTCTCAAATACTGAAACGGAGCAAAGTTTTGACCATGTGTGGTCCAAACCACCAAAAGAACTCTCGTTGGGCCGCACCTTGAGTTCTTACTCTCCAAAAACTCAAACGGTGGAAAGTTTGGACCAAGTTCGTCCAAACCATATGAAAAACTCTCATTGGGACGAACTTTGGGTTCCGAGCTCTCAAATACAGAAACGGAGCAAAGTTTGGACCATGTGTGATCCAAACCACCAAAAGAACTCTCAGTGGGCCGAACTTTGAGTTCCTTACTCTCAAAAAACTCAAACGGTGGAAAGTTTGGACCAAGTTCGTCCAAACCATATGAAAAACTCTCATTGGGACGAACTTTGGGTTCCGAGCTCTCAATTACTGAAACGGAGCATAGTTTGGACCATGTGTGGACCAAACCACCAAAAGAACTCTCATTGGGCCGAACTTTGAGTTCCTTACTCTCCAAAAACTCAAACGGAGGAAAGTTTGGACCAAGTTCGTCCAAACCATATGAAAAACTCTCATTGGGACGAACTTTTGGTTCCGAGCTCTCAAATACTGAAACGGAGCAAAGTTTTGACCATGTGTGGTCGAAACCACCAAAAGAACTCTCGTTGGGCCGCACTTTGAGTTCCTTACTCTCCAAAAACTCAAACGGTGGAAAGTTTGGACCAAGTTCGTCCAAACCATATGAAAAACTCTCATTGGGACGAACTTTGGGTTCCGAGCTCTCAAATACTGAAACGGAGCAAAGTTTGGACCATGTGTGATCCAAACCACCAAAAGAACTCTCAGTGGGCCGAACTTTGAGTTCCTTACTCTCCAAAAACTCAAACGGTGGAAAGTTTGGACCAAGTTCGTCCAAACCATATGAAAAACTCTCATTGGGACGAACCTTGGGTTCCGAGCTCTCAAATACTGAAACGGAGCAAAGTTTGGACCATGTGTGATCCAAACCACCAAAAGAACTCTCAGTGGGCCGAACTTTGAGTTCCTTACTCTCCAAAAACTCAAACGGAGGAAAGTTTGGACCAAGTTCGTCCAAACCATATGAAAAACTCTCATTGGGACGAACTTTGGGTTCTGAGCTCTCAATTACTGAAACGGAGCAAAGTTTGCACCATGTGTCGTGCAAACCACCTGAAGAACTCTCATTGGGTCGAACTTTGAGTTCCTTACTCTCCAAAAACTCAAACGGAAGAAATTTTGGACCAAGTTCGTCAAAACCATATGAAAAAGTCTCATTGGGACGAACTTTTGGTTCCGAGCTCTCAAATACTGAAACGGAGCAAAGTTTGCACCATGTGTCGTGCAAAGCACCTAAAGAACTCTCATTGGGTCGAACTATGAGTTCCTTACTCTCCAAAAACTCAAAGGGAGCAAAGTTTCGACCAAGTTCGTCCAAACCATATGAAAAACTCTCATTGGGACGAACTTTGGGTTCCGAGCTCTCAATTACTGGAATGGAGCATAGTTGGACCATGTGTGGACCAAACCACCAAAAGAACTCTCATTGGGTCGAACATTGAGTTCCTTACTCTCCAAAAACTCAAAGGGAGCAAAGTTTCGACCAAGTTCGTCCAAACCAAATGAAAAACTCTCATTAGGACGAACTTTGGGTTCCGAGCTCTCAAATACTGAAACGGAGCAAAGTTTAGACCATGTGTGGTCCAGACCACCAAAAGAACTCTCATTGGGCCGAACTTTGAGTTCCTTACTCTCCAAAAACTCAAACGGTGGAAAGTTTGGACCAAGTTCGTCCAAACCATATGAAAAACTCTCATTGGGACGAACTTTGGGTTCCGAGCTCTCAATTACTGAAACGGAGCATAGTTTGGACCATGTGTGGACCAAACCCCCAAAAGAACTCTCATTGGGCCGAACTTTGAGTTCCTTACTCTCCAAAAACTCAAACGGAGTAAAGTTTGGACCAAGTTCGTCCAAACCATATGAAAAACTCTCATTGTGACGAACTTTTGGTTTCGAGCTCTCAAATACTGAAACGGAGCAAAGTTTTGACCATGTGTGGTCCAAACCACCAAAAGAACTCTCGTTGGGCCGCACCTTGAGTTCTTACTCTCCAAAAACTCAAACGGTGGAAAGTTTGGACCAAGTTCGTCCAAACCATATGAAAAACTCTCATTGGGACGAACCTTGGGTTCCGAGCTCTCAAATACTGAAACGGAGCAAAGTTTGGACCATGTGTGATCCAAACCACCAAAAGAACTCTCAGTGGGCCGAACTTTGAGTTCCTTACTCTCCAAAAACTCAAACGGAGTAAAGTTTGGACCAAGTTCGTCCAAACCATATGAAAAACTCTCATTGGGACGAACTTTGGGTTCCGAGCTCTCAAATACTGAAACGGAGCAAAGTTTGGACCATGTGTGATCCAAACCACCAAAAGAACTCTCAGTGGGCCGAACTTTGAGTTCCTTACTCTCAAAAAACTCAAACGGTGGAAAGTTTGGACCAAGTTCGTCCAAACCATATGAAAAACTCTCATTGGGACGAACTTTGGGTTCCGAGCTCTCAATTACTGAAACGGAGCATAGTTTGGACCATGTGTGGACCAAACCACCAAAAGAACTCTCATTGGGCCGAACTTTGAGTTCCTTACTCTCCAAAAACTCAAACGGAGGAAAGTTTGGACCAAGTTCGTCCAAACCATATGAAAAACTCTCATTGGGACGAACTTTTGGTTCCGAGCTCTCAAATACTGAAACGGAGCAAAGTTTTGACCATGTGTGGTCGAAACCACCAAAAGAACTCTCGTTGGGCCGCACTTTGAGTTCCTTACTCTCCAAAAACTCAAACGGTGGAAAGTTTGGACCAAGTTCGTCCAAACCATATGAAAAACTCTCATTGGGACGAACTTTGGGTTCCGAGCTCTCAAATACTGAAACGGAGCAAAGTTTGGACCATGTGTGATCCAAACCACCAAAAGAACTCTCAGTGGGCCGAACTTTGAGTTCCTTACTCTCCAAAAACTCAAACGGTGGAAAGTTTGGACCAAGTTCGTCCAAACCATATGAAAAACTCTCATTGGGACGAACCTTGGGTTCCGAGCTCTCAAATACTGAAACAGAGCAAAGTTTGGACCATGTGTGATCCAAACCACCAAAAGAACTCTCAGTGGGCCGAACTTTGAGTTCCTTACTCTCCAAAAACTCAAACGGAGGAAAGTTTGGACCAAGTTCGTCCAAACCATATGAAAAACTCTCATTGGGACGAACTTTGGGTTCTGAGCTCTCAATTACTGAAACGGAGCAAAGTTTGCACCATGTGTCGTGCAAACCACCTGAAGAACTCTCATTGGGTCGAACTTTGAGTTCCTTACTCTCCAAAAACTCAAACGGAAGAAATTTTGGACCAAGTTCGTCAAAACCATATGAAAAAGTCTCATTGGGACGAACTTTTGGTTCCGAGCTCTCAAATACTGAAACGGAGCAAAGTTTGCACCATGTGTCGTGCAAAGCACCTGAAGAACTCTCATTGGGTCGAACTATGAGTTCCTTACTCTCCAAAAACTCAAAGGGAGCAAAGTTTCGACCAAGTTCGTCCAAACCATATGAAAAACTCTCATTGGGACGAACTTTGGGTTCCGAGCTGTCAATTACTGGAATGGAGCATAGTTGGACCATGTGTGGACCAAACCACCAAAAGAACTCTCATTGGGTCGAACATTGAGTTCCTTACTCTCCAAAAACTCAAAGGGAGCAAAGTTTCGACCAAGTTCGTCCAAACCAAATGAAAAACTCTCATTAGGACGAACTTTGGGTTCCGAGCTCTCAAATACTGAAACGGAGCAAAGTTTAGACCATGTGTGGTCCAAACCACCAAAAGAACTCTCATTGGGCCGAACTTTGAGTTCCTTACTCTCCAAAAACTCAAACGGTGGAAAGTTTGGACCAAGTTCGTCCAAACCATATGAAAAACTCTCATTGGGACGAACTTTGGGTTCCGAGCTCTAAATTTCTAAAACGGAGCAAAGTTTGGACCATGTGTGGTCCAGACCACCAAAAGAACTCTCATTGGTCCGAACTTTGAGTTCCTTACTCTCCAAAAACTCAAACGGAGGAAAGTTTGGACCAAGTTCGTCGAAACCATATGAAAAACTCTCATTGTGACGAACTTTGGGTTCCGAGCTCTCAAATACTGAAACGGAGCAAAGTTTGGACCATGTGTGGTCCAAACCACCAAAAGAACTCTCGTTGGGCCGCACTTTGAGTTCCTTACTCTCCAAAAACTCAAACGGTGGAAAGTTTGGACCAAGTTCGTCCAAACCATATGAAAAACTCTCATTGGGACGAACTTTGGGTTCCGAGTTCTCAAATACATAAACGGATCAAAGTTTGGACCATGTGTGATCCAAACCACCAAAAGAACTCTCAGTGGGCTGAACTTTGAGTTCCTTACTCTCCAAAAACTCAAACGGTGGAAACTTTGGACCAAGTTCGTCCAAACCATATGAAAAACTCTCATTGGGACGAACTTTTGGTTCCGAGCTCTCAATGACTGAAACGGAGCATAGTTTGGACCATGTGTGGACCAAACCACCAAAAGAACTCTCATTGGGTCGAACTTTGAGTTCCTTACTCTCCAAAAACTCAAACGGAGGAAAGTTTGGACCAAGTTCGTCCAAACCATATGAAAAACTCTCATTGCGACGAACTTTCGGTTTCGAGCTCTCAAATACTGAAACGGAGCAAAGTTTGGACCATGTGTGGTCGAAACCACAAAAAGAACTCTCATTGGGCCGAACTTTGAGTTCCTTACTCTCCAAAAACTCAAACGGAGGAAAGTTTGGACCAAGTTCGTGCAAACCATATGAAAAACTCTCATTGGGACGAACTTTTGGTTCCGAGCTCTCAATTACTGAAACGGAGCAAAGTTTGCACCATGTGTCGTCCAATCCACCTGAAGAACTCTCATTGGGTCGAACTTTGAGTTCCTTACTCTCCAAAAACTCAAACGGAGGAAAGTTTGGACCAAGTTCGTCCAAACCATATGAAAAACTCTCATTGGGACGAACTTTTGGTTCCGAGCTCTCGAATACTGAAACGGAGCAAAGTTTGCACCATGTGTCGTCCAAACCACCTGAAGAACTCTCATTGGGTCGAACTATGAGTTCCTTACTCTCCAAAAACTCAAAGGGAGCAAAGTTTCGACCAAGTTCGTCCAAACCATATGAAAAACTCTCATATGGACGAACTTTGGGTTCCGAGCTCTCAAATACTGAAACAGAGCAAAGTTTGGACCAGGTGTGCTCCAAACAACCAAAAGAACTCTCATTGGGCCGAACTTTGAGTTCCTTACTCTCCAAAAACTCAAACGGAGGAAAGTTTGGACCAAGTTCGTCCAAACCATATGAAAAACTCTCATTGGGACGAACTTTGGGTTCCGAGCTCTCAAATACTGAAAGGGAGCAAAGTTTGGACCATGTGTCGTCCAAACCACCTGAAGAACTCTCATTGGGTCGAACATTGAGTTCCTTACTCTCCAAAAACTCAATGGGAGCAAAGTTTCGACCAAGTTCGTCCAAACCATATGAAAAACTCTCATTGGGACGAACTTTGGGTTCCGAGCTCTCAAATACTGAAACGGAGCAAAGTTTGGACCAGGTGTGCTCCAAACCACCAAAAGAACTCTCATTGGGCCGAACTTTGAGTTCCTTACTCTCCAAAAACTCAAACGGAGGAAAGTTTGGACCAAGTTCGTCCAAACCATATGAAAAACTCTCATTGGGACGAACTTTGGGTTCCGAGCTCTTAATTACTGAAACAGAGCAAAGTTTGCACCATGTGTCGTGCAAACCACCTGAGGAACTCTCATTGGGTCGAACTTTGAGTTCCTTACTCTCCAAAAACTCAAACGGAGGAAAGTTTGGACCAAGTTCGTCCAAACCTAATAAAAAACTCTCATTGGGACGAACGTTTGGTTCCGAGCTCTCAAATACTGAAACGGAGCAAAGTTTGCACCATGTGTCGTGCAAACCACCTGAAGAACTCTCATTGGGTCGAACTATGAGTTCCTTACTCTCCAAAAACTCAAAGGGAGCAAAGTTTCGACCAAGTTCGTCCAAACCATATGAAAAACTCTCATTGGGACGAACTTTGGGTTCCGAGCTCTCAATTACTGAAACAGAGCATAGTTTGGACCATGTGTCGTGCAAACCACCTGAGGAACTCTCATTGGGTCGAACTTTGAGTTCCTTACTCTCCAAAAACTCAAACGGAGGAAAGTTTGGACCAAGTTCGTCCAAACCTAATAAAAAACTCTCATTGGGAGGAACGTTTGGTTCCGAGCTCTCAAATACTGAAACGGAGCAAAGTTTGCACCATGTGTCGTGCAAACCACCTGAAGAACTCTCATTGGGTCGAACTATGAGTTCCTTACTCTCCAAAAACTCAAAGGGAGCAAAGTTTCGACCAAGTTCGTCCAAACCATATGAAAAACTCTCATTGGGACGAACTTTGGGTTCCGAGCTCTCAATTACTGAAATGGAGCATAGTTTGGACCATGTGTGGACCAAACCACCAAAAGAACTCTCATTGGGTCGAACATTGAGTTCTTTACTCTCCAAAAACTCAAAGGGAGCAAAGTTTCGACCATGTTCGTCCAAACCAAATGAAAAACTCTCATTGGGACGAACTTTGGGTTCCGAGCTCTCAAATACTGAAACGGAGCAAAGTTTAGACCATGTGTGGTCCAAACACCCAAAAGGACTCTCATTGGGCCGAACTTTGAGTTCCTTACTCTCCAAAAACTCAAACGGTGGAAAGTTTGGACCAAGTTCGTCCAAACCATATGAAAAACTCTCATTGGGACGAACTTTGGGTTCTGAGCTCTCAGTTACTGAAACGGAGAAAAGTTTGCACCATGTGTGGTCCAGACCACCAAAAGAACTCTCATTGGTCCGAACTTTGAGTTCCTTACTCTCCAAAAACTCAAACGGAGGAAAGTTTGGACCAAGTTCGTCCAAACCATATGAAAAACTCTCATTGTGACGAACTTTGGGTTCCGAGCTCTCAAATACTGAAACGGAGCAAAGTTTTGACCATGTGTGGTCCAAACCACCAAAAGAACTCTCGTTGGGCCGCACTTTGAGTTCCTTACTCTCCAAAAACTCAAACGGTGGAAAGTTTGGACCAAGTTCGTCCAAACCATATGAAAAACTCTCATTGGGACGAACTTTGGGTTCCGAGCTCTCAAATACTGAAACGGAGCAAAGTTTGGACCATGTGTGATCCAAACCACCAAAAGAACTCTCAGTGGGCCGAACTTTGAGTTCCTTACTCTCCAAAAACTCAAACGGTGGAAAGTTTGGACCAAGTTCGTCCAAACCATATGAAAAACTCTCATTGGGACGAACTTTGGGTTCCGAGCTCTCAATTACTGAAACGGAGCATAGTTTGGACCATGTGTGGACCAAACCACCAAAAGAACTCTCATTGGGCCGAACTTTGAGTTCCTTACTCTCCAAAAACTCAAACGGAGGAAAGTTTGGACCAAGTTCGTCCAAACCATATGAAAAACTCTCATTGGGACGAACTTTGGGTTCCGAGCTCTCAAATACTGAAACGGAGCAAAGTTTTGACCATGTGTGGTCCAAACCACCAAAAGAACTCTCGTTGGGCCGCACTTTGAGTTCCTTACTCTCCAAAAACTCAAACGGTGGAAAGTTTGTACCAAGTTCGTCCAAACCATATGAAAAACTCTCATTGGGACGAACTTTGGGTTCCGAGCTCTCAAATACTGAAACGGAGCAAAGTTTTGACCATGTGTGGTCCAAACCACCAAAAGAACTCTCGTTGGGCCGCACTTTGAGTTCCTTACTCTCCAAAAACTCAAACGGTGGAAAGTTTGGACCAAGTTCGTCCAAACCATATGAAAAACTCTCATTTGGACGAACTTTGGGTTCCGAGCTCTCAATTACTGAAACGGAGAATAGTTTGGACCATGTGTGGACCAAACCACCAAAAGAACTCTCATTGGGCCGAACTTTGAGTTCCTTACTCTCCAAAAACTCAAACGGAGGAAAGTTTGGACCAAGTTCGTCCAAACCATATGAAAAACTCTCATTGGGACGAACTTTTGGTTCCGAGCTCTCAATTACTGAAACGGAGCAAAGTTTGCACCATGTGTCGTCCAATCCACCTGAAGAACTCTCATTGGGTCGAACTTTGAGTTCCTTACTCTCCAAAAAGTCAAACGGAGGAAAGTTTGGACCAAGTTCGTCCAAACCATATGAAAAACTCTCATTGGGATGAACTTTTGGTTTCGATCTCTCAAATACTGAAACGGAGCAAAGTTTGCACCATGTGTCGTCCAAACCACCTGAAGAACTCTCATTGGGTCGAACTTTGAGTTCCTTACTCTCAAAAAACTCAAACGGAGGAAAGTTTGGACAAAGTTCGTCCAAACCATATGAAAAACTCTCATTGGGACGAACTTTTGGTTCCGAGCTCTCAAATACTGAAACGGAGCAAAGTTTGCACCATGTGTCGTGCAAACCACCTGAAGAACTCTCATTGGGTCGAACTATGAGTTCCTTACTCTCCAAAAACTCAAAGGGAGCAAAGTTTCGACCAAGTTCGTCCAAACCATATGAAAAACTCTCATTGGAACGAACTTTGGGTTCCGAGCTCTCAATTACTGAAATGGAGCATAGTTTGGACCATGTGTGGACCAAACCACCAAAAGAACTCTCATTGGGTCGAACATTGAGTTCTTTACTCTCCAAAAACTCAAAGGGAGCAAAGTTTCGACCATGTTCGTCCAAACCAAATGAAAAACTCTCATTGGGACGAACTTTAGGTTCCGAGCTCTCTGTTATGAAATCAAAGTAGCTCTGATACCAAATGTTATGAATCAAAGCAGCTCTGATACCAAATGTTGTGAAATCAAAGTAGCTCTGATACCAAATGTTATGAAACTCCCAGGAAATGTATCTAACAACCTTGCTGAAAAACAAGACCTTTAGATCTCAAATCTGAAAACCCCAAAACCGATTTGAAAATCAACCCAAGGAAAGTAAAAACCGGATTACCTTGTCGATCAAATATCTCAAGGCAAGAAAACTTGCTTGAGATTCGAATCACTCCACAAGCATGATTGATCAAGTCAAGCTTGAATGATTCTCAGCATGCAACCTAAACTACATAGAATTGCAAAGAAACTTAGCTCTAGGCTAAAGGAAAAGCTCAAAGGCTTATTTTACTACATTTCCAAGTCTTTTTTTTCAAATACAACATACATGGCTTTTTATAGCCTCAAAATTAAACTCTAGAGTAACCTATGGTCATTTGAAGAGTTGTAACTCTCATCCTCATTAATACTATAATGACCACTACCTAAATTGTAACCTAAAACATTGATAACAAAACTTAAAAACTGAAAATTACATAGAAACACCCTTAAATCCGAGAATTGAAAATCCCATCAACAAACTATGTCTTGTAACCTCCCAAAGTATAAATGAAGCCTCACTTGAAGTATCTTGAAGTTCATGTTCCATAAATGACACTTTGAATTGTCTTCAATGAAGCTTGAGTGCATTTAATGAATCTCCATTTTGAAGCTTTTCTTTAGTTTTGGATAGTATGGTAGGATTCATATCATCCTCCCCTTCTTCAAGAGAATTCGTCCTCGAATTTTGTTTTGTGAACCATTGCTGCAAAAACACTTTAAGAAAACACAAAGAACCTCACAACACTCTCTTACGTTGTTCACACTCATGGAAATTTGGGCCACTTGTGTTTGCACTCATTTTCACAAATCACTCGGTATGAACTCGCATTCTCATCTCTCAATATTGGAAGTGGAAAAGCCAAGATAATTTGCAATTCTTGTAATTGAAAGCATATATCAAACAAGCTAAACCTCTAAGAAGGATTCCAAATTAAAATTATGAAATGAGAGAAATAAATGGACAGAATGTGAGAATATGGAGGATGGAATTCTGTTAATATTGAATACAAGTGTATGGTGCTGAAGGTGATTTATAACACTTTGGAAAGTGGAAGACCGAATTTAAGACCATTGGCTAGACTTTAAACAAAGGAGTTACAATCTGAAACTAATGGCTGGAAAATTCAATGAGCAGAAATGTAACTGTCCATATTTAATGCATAACAGCCAACTCTTGCTTAAATTGAATGTGTAACTGATATAATCAGCAAGTGAAAAGCCATATTAAAACACAATTGATGAATTTATAGCAATGCAATTCGGATCTATAAGGCTTTGGACGCAAAAATGACAAGAACAAAACAAGAACACACATTCTCGGGTATAGCAGTTTTTCCAGAACAGATTTCAAAACTTCAGACGTTTCACCCTCAAGACATTTGAATTAGAAATCCATGAAGAAGGCAAAGTTGTAGCTTAAACAAAGATCTACAATATCATAGAAGACATTAAGATGAAATACCCTTCGGAAATATGAGTTTTTGGAGCATTTAGGCAGACTACGAAGCTGGACAGATTAAAAAAAAATAACTAAAGAAAGAGAAACAAATTCAAGAGAAACGCAAAGGAAACATATATCCGATCTTGAGCGTAAAGCTCTGATACCAAATGTTATGAATCAAAGCAGCTCTGATACCAAATGTTATGAAATCAAAGTAGCTCTGATACCAAATGTTATGAATCAAAGCAGCTCTGATACCAAATGTTGTGAAATCAAAGTAGCTCTGATACCAAATGTTATGAAACTCCCAGGAAATGTATCTAACAACCTTGCTGAAAAACAAGACCTTTAGATCTCAAATCTGAAAACCCCAAAACCGATTTGAAAATCAACCCAAGGAAAGTAAAAACCGGATTACCTTGTCGATCAAATATCTCAAGGCAAGAAAACTTGCTTGAGATTCGAATCACTCCACAAGCATGATTGATCAAGTCAAGCTTGAATGATTCTCAGCATGCAACCTAAACTACATAGAATTGCAAAGAAACTTAGCTCTAGGCTAAAGGAAAAGCTCAAAGGCTTATTTTACTACATTTCCAAGTCTTTTTTTTCAAATACAACATACATGGCTTTTTATAGCCTCAAAATTAAACTCTAGAGTAACCTATGGTCATTTGAAGAGTTGTAACTCTCATCCTCATTAATACTATAATGACCACTACCTAAATTGTAACCTAAAACATTGATAACAAAACTTAAAAACTGAAAATTACATAGAAACACCCTTAAATCCGAGAATTGAAAATCCCATCAACAAACTATGTCTTGTAACCTCCCAAAGTATAAATGAAGCCTCACTTGAAGTATCTTGAAGTTCATGTTCCATAAATGACACTTTGAATTGTCTTCAATGAAGCTTGAGTGCATTTAATGAATCTCCATTTTGAAGCTTTTCTTTAGTTTTGGATAGTATGGTAGGATTCATATCACTCTCAAATACTGAAACGGAGCAAAGTTTAGACCATGTGTGGTCCAAACACCCAAAAGGACTCTCATTGGGCCGAACTTTGAGTTCCTTACTCTCCAAAAACTCAAACGGTGGAAAGTTTGGACCAAGTTCGTCCAAACCATATGAAAAACTCTCATTGGGACGAACTTTGGGTTCTGAGCTCTCAGTTACTGAAACGGAGAAAAGTTTGCACCATGTGTGGTCCAGACCACCAAAAGAACTCTCATTGGTCCGAACTTTGAGTTCCTTACTCTCCAAAAACTCAAACGGAGGAAAGTTTGGACCAAGTTCGTCCAAACCATATGAAAAACTCTCATTGTGACGAACTTTGGGTTCCGAGCTCTCAAATACTGAAACGGAGCAAAGTTTTGACCATGTGTGGTCCAAACCACCAAAAGAACTCTCGTTGGGCCGCACTTTGAGTTCCTTACTCTCCAAAAACTCAAACGGTGGAAAGTTTGGACCAAGTTCGTCCAAACCATATGAAAAACTCTCATTGGGACGAACTTTGGGTTCCGAGCTCTCAAATACTGAAACGGAGCAAAGTTTGGACCATGTGTGATCCAAACCACCAAAAGAACTCTCAGTGGGCCGAACTTTGAGTTCCTTACTCTCCAAAAACTCAAACGGTGGAAAGTTTGGACCAAGTTCGTCCAAACCATATGAAAAACTCTCATTGGGACGAACTTTGGGTTCCGAGCTCTCAATTACTGAAACGGAGCATAGTTTGGACCATGTGTGGACCAAACCACCAAAAGAACTCTCATTGGGCCGAACTTTGAGTTCCTTACTCTCCAAAAACTCAAACGGAGGAAAGTTTGGACCAAGTTCGTCCAAACCATATGAAAAACTCTCATTGGGACGAACTTTGGGTTCCGAGCTCTCAAATACTAAAACGGAGCAAAGTTTTGACCATGTGTGGTCCAAACCACCAAAAGAACTCTCGTTGGGCCGCACTTTGAGTTCCTTACTCTCCAAAAACTCAAACGGTGGAAAGTTTGTACCAAGTTCGTCCAAACCATATGAAAAACTCTCATTGGGACGAACTTTGGGTTCCGAGCTCTCAAATACTGAAACGGAGCAAAGTTTTGACCATGTGTGGTCCAAACCACCAAAAGAACTCTCGTTGGGCCGCACTTTGAGTTCCTTACTCTCCAAAAACTCAAACGGTGGAAAGTTTCGACCAAGTTCGTCCAAACCATATGAAAAACTCTCATTTGGACGAACTTTGGGTTCCGAGCTCTCAATTACTGAAACGGAGAATAGTTTGGACCATGTGTGGACCAAACCACCAAAAGAACTCTCATTGGGCCGAACTTTGAGTTCCTTACTCTCCAAAAACTCAAACGGAGGAAAGTTTGGACCAAGTTCATCCAAACCATATGAAAAACTCTCATTGGGACGAACTTTTGGTTCCGAGCTCTCAATTACTGAAACGGAGCAAAGTTTGCACCATGTGTCGTCCAATCCACCTGAAGAACTCTCATTGGGTCGAACTTTGAGTTCCTTACTCTCCAAAAAGTCAAACGGAGGAAAGTTTGGACCAAGTTCGTCCAAACCATATGAAAAACTCTCATTGGGATGAACTTTTGGTTCCGAGCTCTCAAATACTGAAACGGAGCAAAGTTTGCACCATGTGTCGTCCAAACCACCTGAAGAACTCTCATTGGGTCGAACTTTGAGTTCCTTACTCTCAAAAAACTCAAACGGAGGAAAGTTTGGACCAAGTTCGTCCAAACCATATGAAAAACTCTCATTGGGACGAACTTTTGGTTCCGAGCTCTCAAATACTGAAACGGAGCAAAGTTTGCACCATGTGTCGTGCAAACCACCTGAAGAACTCTCATTGGGTCGAACTATGAGTTCCTTACTCTCCAAAAACTCAAAGGGAGCAAAGTTTCGACCAAGTTCGTCCAAACCATATGAAAAACTCTCATTGGAACGAACTTTGGGTTCCGAGCTCTCAATTACTGAAATGGAGCATAGTTTGGACCATGTGTGGACCAAACCACCAAAAGAACTCTCATTGGGTCGAACATTGAGTTCTTTACTCTCCAAAAACTCAAAGGGAGCAAAGTTTCGACCAAGTTCGTCCAAACCAAATGAAAAACTCTCATTGGGACGAACTTTGGGTTCCGAGCTCTCAAATACTGAAACGGAGCAAAGTTTAGACCATGTGTGGTCCAAACACCCAAAAGGACTCTCATTGGGCCGAACTTTGAGTTCCTTACTCTCCAAAAACTCAAACGGTGGAAAGTTTGGACCAAGTTCGTCCAAACCATATGAAAAACTCTCATTGGGACGAACTTTGGGTTCTGAGCTCTCAAATACTGAAACGGAGCAAAGTTTAGACCATGTGTGGTCCAAACACCCAAAAGGACTCTCATTGGGCCGAACTTTGAGTTCCTTACTCTCCAAAAACTCAAACGGAGGAAAGTTTGGACCAAGTTCGTCCAAACCATATGAAAAACTCTCATTGTGACGAACTTTGGGTTCCGAGCTCTCAGATACTGAAACGGAGCAAAGTTTTGACCATGTGTGGTCCAAACCACCAAAAGAACTCTCGTTGGGCCGCACTTTGAGTTCCTTACTCTCCAAAAACTCAATCGGTGGAAAGTTTGGACCAAGTTCGTCCAAACCATATGAAAAACTCTCATTGGGACGAACTTTGGGTTCCGAGCTCTCAAATACTGAAACGGAGCAAAGTTTGGACCATGTGTGATCCAAACCACCAAAAGAACTCTCAGTGGGCCGAACTTTGAGTTCCTTACTCTCCAAAAACTCAAACGGTGGAAAGTTTGGACCAAGTTCGTCCAAACCATATGAAAAACTCTCATTGGGACGAACTTTGGGTTCCGAGCTCCCAATTACTGAAACGGAGCATAGTTTGGACCATGTGTGGACCAAACCACCAAAAGAACTCTCATTGGGCCGAACTTTGAGTTCCTTACTCTCCAAAAACTCAAACGGAGGAAAGTTTGGACCAAGTTCGTCCAAACCATATGAAAAACTCTCATTTGGACGAACTTTGGGTTCCGAGCTCTCAAATACTGAAACGGAGCAAAGTTTTGACCATGTGTGGTCCAAACCACCAAAAGAACTCTCGTTGGGCCGCACTTTGAGTTCCTTACTCTCCAAAAACTCAAACGGTGGAAAGTTTGGACCAAGTTCGTCCAAACCATATGAAAAACTCTCATTGGGACGAACTTTGGGTTCCGAGCTCTCAATTACTGAAACGGAGCATAGTTTGGACCATGTGTGGACCAAACCACCAAAAGAACTCTCATTGGGCCGAACTTTGAGTTCCTTACTCTCCAAAAACTCAAACGGAGGAAAGTTTGGACCAAGTTCGTCCAAACCATATGAAAAACTCTCATTGGGACGAACTTTTAGTTCCGAGCTCTCAATTACTGAAACGGAGCAAAGTTTGCACCATGTGTCGTCCAATCCACCTGAAGAACTCTCATTGGGTCGAACTTTGAGTTCCTTACTCTCCAAAAAGTCAAACGGAGGAAAGTTTGGACCAAGTTCGTCCAAACCATATGAAAAACTCTCATTGGGACGAACTCTTGGTTCCGAGCTCTCAAATACTGAAACGGAGCAAAGTTTGCACCATGTGTCGTCCAAACCACCTGAAGAACTCTCATTGGGTCGAACTTTGAGTTCCTTACTCTCCAAAAACTCAAACGGAGGAAAGTTTGGACCAAGTTCGTCCAAACCATATGAAAAACTCTCATTGGGACGAACTTTTGGTTCCGAGCTCTCAAATACTGAAACGGAGCAAAGTTTGCACCATGTGTCGTGCAAACCACCTGAAGAACTCTCAACTGGTCGAACTATGAGTTCCTTACTCTCCAAAAACTCAAAGGGAGCAAAGTTTCGACCAAGTTCGTCCAAACCATATGAAAAACTCTCATTCGGACGAACTTTGGGTTCCGAGCTCTCAAATACTGAAACGGAGCAAAGTTTGGACCATGTGTGGTCCAAACCACCAAAAGAACTCTCATTGGTCCGAACTTTGAGTTCCTTACTCTCCAAAAACTCAAACGGTGGAAAGTTTGGACCAAGTTCGTCCAAACCATATGAAAAACTCTCATTGCGACGAACTTTCGGTTTCGAGCTCTCAAATACTGAAACGGAGCAAAGTTTGGACCATGTGTGGTCCAAACCACCAAAAGAACTCTCATTGGGCCGAACTTTGAGTTCCTTACTCTCCAAAAACTCAAACGGAGGAAAGTTTGGACCAAGGTCGTCCAAACCATATGAAAAACTCTCATTGGGACGAACTTTTGGTTCCGAGCTCTCAAATACTGAAACGGAGCAAAGTTTGCACCATGTGTCGTGCAAACCACCTGAAGAACTCTCATTGGGTCGAACTATGAGTTCCTTACTCTCCAAAAACTCAAAGGGAGCAAAGTTTCGACCAATTCGTCCAAACCATTTGAAAAACTCTCATTGGGACAAACTTTGGGTTCCGAGCTCTCAATTACTGAAATGGAGCATAGTTTGGACCATGTGTGGACCAAACCACCAAAAGAACTCTCATTGGGTCGAACATTGAGTTCCTTACTCTCCAAAAACTCAAAGGGAGCAAAGTTTCGACCAAGTTCGTCCAAACCATATGAAAAACTCACATTGGGACGAACTTTGGGTTCCGAGCTCTCAAATACTGAAACGGCGCAAAGTTTAGACCATGTGTGGTCCAAACCACCAAAAGAACTCTCATTGGGCCGAACTTTGAGTTCCTTACTCTCCAAAAACTCAAACGGTGGAAAGTTTGGACCAAGTTCGTCCAAACCATATGAAAAACTCTCATTGGGACGAACTTTGGGTTCCGAGCTCTCAATTACTGAAACGGAGCAAAGTTTGGACCATGTGTGGTCCAGACCACCAAAAGAACTCTCATTGGTCCGAACTTTGAGTTCCTTACTCTCCAAAAACTCAAACGGAGGAAAGTTTGGACCATGTTCGTCCAAACCATATGAAAAACTCTCATTGTGACGAACATTGGGTTCCGAGCTCTCAAATACTGAAACGGAGCAAAGTTTGGACCATGTGTGGTCCAAACCACCAAAAGAACTCTCATTGGGCCGAACTTTGAGTTCCTTACTCTCCAAAAACTCAAACGGTGGAAACTTTGGACCAAGTTCGTCCAAACCATATGAAAAACTCTCATTGGGACGAACTTTGGGTTCCGAGCTCTCAATTACTGAAACGGAGCATAGTTTGGACCATGTGTGGACCAAACCACCAAAAGAACTCTCATATGGTCGAACTTTGAGTTCCTTACTCTCCAAAAACTCAAACGGTTGAAAGTTTGGACCAAGTTCGTCCAAACCATATGAAAAACTCTCATTGCGACGAACTCTTGGTTTCGAGCTCTCAAATACTCAAACGGAGCAAAGTTTGGACCATGTGTGGTCCAAACCACCAAAAGAACTCTCATTGGGCCGAACTTTGAGTTCCTTACTCTCCAAAAACTCAAATGGAGGAAAGTTTGGACCAAGTTCGTCCAAACCATATGAAAAACTCTCATTGGGACGAACTTTTGGTTCCGAGCTCTCAATTACTGAAACGGAGCAAAGTTTGCACCATGTGTCGTCCAATCCACCTGAAGAACTCTCATTGGGTCGAACTTTGAGTTCCTTACTCTCCAAAAACTCAAACGGAGGAAAGTTTGGACCAAGTTCGTCAAAACCATATGAAAAACTCTCATTGGGACGAACTTTTGGTTCCGAGCTCTCAAATACTGAAACGGAGCAAAGTTTGCACCATGTGTCGTCCAAACCACCTGAAAAACTCTCATTGGGTCGAACTTTGAGTTCCTTACTCTCCAAAAACTCAAAGGGAGCAAAGTTTCGACCAAGTTCGTCCAAACCATATTAAAAACTCTCATTGGGACGAACTTTTGGTTTCAAGCTCTCAAATACTGAAACGGAGAAAAGTTTGGACCATGTGTCGTCCAAACCACCTAAAGAACTCTCATTGAGTCGAACCTTGAGTTCCTTACTCTCCAAAAACTCAAAGGGAGCAAAGTTTTGACCAAGTTCGTCCAAACCATATGAAAAACTCTCATTGGGACGAACTTTTGGTTCTGAGCTCTCAAATACTGAAACGGAGCAATATTTGGACCATGTGTGGTCCAAACCTCCAAAAGAACTCTGATTGGGCCGAACTTTGAGTTCTTTCTCTCCAAAAACTCAAACGGAGGAAAGTTTGGACCAAGTTCGTCCAAACCATATGAAAAACTCTCATTGGGACGAACTTTTGGTTCCGAGCTCTCAAATACTGAAACGGAGCAAAGTTTGCACCATGTGTCGTCCAAACCACCTGAAGAACTCTCATTGGGTCGAACTTTGAGTTCCTTACTCTCCAAAAACTCAAAGGGAGGAAAGTTTGTACCAAGTTCGTCCAAACCATATGAAAAACTCTTATTGGGACGAAATTTGGGTTTCGAGCTCTCAAATACTGAAACGGAGCAAAGTTTGGACCAGGTGTGCTCCAAACCACCAAAAGAACTCTCATTGGGTCGAACTTTGAGTTCCTTACTCTCCAAAAACTCAAACGGAGGAAAGTTTGGACTGAGTTCGTCCAAACCATATGAAAAACTCTCATTGGGACGAACTTTGGGTTCCGAGCTCTCAAATACTGAAACGGAGCAAAGTTTGGACCATGTGTGGTCCAAACCACCAAAAGAACTCTCATTGGCCCGAACTTTGAGTTCCTTACTCTCCAAAAACTCAAACGGAGGAAAGTTTGGACCAAGTTCGTCCAAACCATATGAAAAACTCTCATTGGGACGAGCTTTGGGTTCCGAGCTCTCAAAAACTGAAACGGAGCAAAGTTTGCACCATGTGTCGTCCAAACCACCTAAAGAACACTCATTGGGTCGAACTTTGAGTTCCTTACTCTCCAAAAACTCAAAGGGAGAGTATTTTCGACAAAGTTCGTCCAAACCATATGAAAAACTCTCATTGGGACGAACTTCGGGTTCCGAGCTCTCAAATACTGAAACGGAGCAAAGTATGGACCATGTGTGGTCCAACCACCAAAAGAACTCTCATTGGGCCGAACTTTGAGTTCCTTACTCTCCAAAAACTCAAACGGAGGAAAGTTTGGACCAAGTTCCTCCAAACCATATGAAAAACTCTCATTGGGACGAACTTTGGGTTCCGAGCTCTCAAATACTGAAACGGAGCAAACTTTGCACCAGGTGTCGTCCAAACCACCTAAAGAACTCTCATTGGGTCGAACTTTCAGTTCCTTACTCTTCAAAAACTCAAACGGAGCAAAGTTTCGACCAAGTTCGTCCAAACCATATGAAAAACTCTCATTGGGACGAACTTTGGGTTCCGAGCTCTCAAATACTGAAACGAAGCAAAGTTTGGACCATGTGTGGTCCAAACCACTAAAAGAACTCTCATTGGCCCGAACTTTGAGTTCCTTACTCTCCAAAAACTCAAACGGAGGAAAGTTTGGACCAAGTTCGTCCAAACCATATGAAAAACTCTCATTGGGATGAACTTTGGGTTCCGAGCTCTCAAATACTGAAAGGGAACAAAGTTTGGACCATGTGTGGTCCAAACCACCAAAAGAACTCTCATTGGGTCGAACTTTGAGTTCCTTACTCTCCAAAAACTTAAACGGTGGAAAGTTTGGACCAAGTTCGTCCAAACCATATGAAAAACTCTCATTGGGACGAACTTCGGGTTCCGAGCTCTCAAATACTGAAACGGAGCAAAGTTTGGACCATGTGTGCTCCAAACCACCTAAAGAACTCTCATTGGGTCGAACTTTGAGTTCCTTACTCTCCAAAAACTCAAAGGGAGCAAAGTTTCGACCAAGTTCGTCCAAACCATATGAAAAACTCTCATTGGGACAAACTTTCGGTTCCGAGCTCTCAAATACTGAAAGGGAGAAAAGTTTGCACCATGTGTCGTCCAAACCACCTAAAGAACTCTCATTGGGTCGAACTTTGAGTTCCTTACTCTCCAAAAACTCAAAGGGAGAGTATTTTCGACCAAGTTCGTCCAAACCATATGAAAAACTCTCATCGGGATGAACTTGGGGTTCCGAGCTCTCAAATACTGAAAGGGAACAAAGTTTGGACCATGTGTGGTCCAAACCACCAAAAGAACTCTCATTGGGCCGAACTTTGAGTTCCTTACTCTCCAAAAACTGAAACGGTGGAAAGTTTGGACCAAGTTCGTCCAAACCATATGAAAAACTCTCATTGGGACGAACTTTGGGTTCCGAGCTCTCAAATACTGAAACGGAGCAAAGTTTGGACCATGTGTGCTCCAAACCACCTAAAGAACTCTCATTGGGTCGAACTTTGAGTTACTTACTCTCCAAAAACTCAAAGGGAGCAAAGTTTCGACCAAGTTCGTCCAAACCATATGAAAAACTCTCATTGGGACGAACTTTCGGTTCCGAGCTCTCAAATACTGAAAGGGAGCAAAGTTTGCACCATGTGTCGTCCAAACCACCTAAAGAACTCTCATTGGGTCGAACTTTGAGTTCCTTACTCTCCAAAAACTCAAAGGGAGAGTATTTTCGACCAAGTTCGTCCAAACCATATGAAAAACTCTCATTGGGACGAACTTTGGGTTCCGAGCTCTCAAATACTGAAACGGAGCAAAGTTTGGACCATGTGTGGTCCAAACCACCAAAAGAACTCTCATTGGGCCGAACTTTGAGTTCCTTACTCTCCAAAAACTCAAACGGAGGAAAGTTTGGACTGAGTTCGTCCAAACCATATGAAAAACTCTCATTGGGACGAACTTTGGGTTCCGAGCTCTCAAATACTGAAACGGAGCAAAGTTTGGACCATGTGTGGTCCAAACCACCAAAAGAACTCTCATTGGCCCGAACTTTGAGTTCCTTACTCTCCAAAAACTCAAACGGAGGAAAGTTTGGACCAAGTTCGTCCAAACCATATGAAAAACTCTCATTGGGACGAGCTTTGGGTTCCGAGCTCTCAAAAACTGAAACGGAGCAAAGTTTGCACCATGTGTCGTCCAAACCACCTAAAGAACACTCATTGGGTCGAACTTTGAGTTCCTTACTCTCCAAAAACTCAAAGGGAGAGTATTTTCGACAAAGTTCGTCCAAACCATATGAAAAACTCTCATTGGGACGAACTTCGGGTTCCGAGCTCTCAAATACTGAAACGGAGCAAAGTATGGACCATGTGTGGTCCAACCACCAAAAGAACTCTCATTGGGCCGAACTTTGAGTTCCTTACTCTCCAAAAACTCAAACGGAGGAAAGTTTGGACCAAGTTCCTCCAAACCATATGAAAAACTCTCATTGGGACGAACTTTGGGTTCCGAGCTCTCAAATACTGAAACGGAGCAAAGTTTGCACCAGGTGTCGTCCAAACCACCTAAAGAACTCTCATTGGGTCGAACTTTGAGTTCCTTACTCTTCAAAAACTCAAACGGAGCAAAGTTTCGACCAAGTTCGTCCAAACCATATGAAAAACTCTCATTGGGACGAACTTTGGGTTCCGAGCTCTCAAATACTGAAACGAAGCAAAGTTTGGACCATGTGTGGTCCAAACCACTAAAAGAACTCTCATTGGCCCGAACTTTGAGTTCCTTACTCTCCAAAAACTCAAACGGAGGAAAGTTTGGACCAAGTTCGTCCAAACCATATGAAAAACTCTCATTGGGATGAACTTTGGGTTCCGAGCTCTCAAATACTGAAAGGGAACAAAGTTTGGACCATGTGTGGTCCAAACCACCAAAAGAACTCTCATTGGGTCGAACTTTGAGTTCCTTACTCTCCAAAAACTTAAACGGTGGAAAGTTTGGACCAAGTTCGTCCAAACCATATGAAAAACTCTCATTGGGACGAACTTCGGGTTCCGAGCTCTCAAATACTGAAACGGAGCAAAGTTTGGACCATGTGTGCTCCAAACCACCTAAAGAACTCTCATTGGGTCGAACTTTGAGTTCCTTACTCTCCAAAAACTCAAAGGGAGCAAAGTTTCGACCAAGTTCGTCCAAACCATATGAAAAACTCTCATTGGGACAAACTTTCGGTTCCGAGCTCTCAAATACTGAAAGGGAGAAAAGTTTGCACCATGTGTCGTCCAAACCACCTAAAGAACTCTCATTGGGTCGAACTTTGAGTTCCTTACTCTCCAAAAACTCAAAGGGAGAGTATTTTCGACCAAGTTCGTCCAAACCATATGAAAAACTCTCATCGGGATGAACTTGGGGTTCCGAGCTCTCAAATACTGAAAGGGAACAAAGTTTGGACCATGTGTGGTCCAAACCACCAAAAGAACTCTCATTGGGCCGAACTTTGAGTCCCTTACTCTCCAAAAACTGAAACGGTGGAAAGTTTGGACCAAGTTCGTCCAAACCATATGAAAAACTCTCATTGGGACGAACTTTGGGTTCCGAGCTCTCAAATACTGAAACGGAGCAAAGTTTGGACCATGTGTGCTCCAAACCACCTAAAGAACTCTCATTGGGTCGAACTTTGAGTTACTTACTCTCCAAAAACTCAAAGGGAGCAAAGTTTCGACCAAGTTCGTCCAAACCATATGAAAAACTCTCATTGGGACGAACTTTCGGTTCCGAGCTCTCAAATACTGAAAGGGAGCAAAGTTTGCACCATGTGTCATCCAAACCACCTAAAGAACTCTCATTGGGTCGAACTTTGAGTTCCTTACTCTCCAAAAACTCAAAGGGAGAGTATTTTCGACCAAGTTCGTCCAAACCATATGAAAAACTCTCATTGGGTCGAACTTTGGGTTCCGAGCTCTCAAATACTGAAACGGAGCAAAGTTTGGACCATGTGTGGTCCAAACCACCAAAAGAACTCTCATTGGGCCGAACTTTGAGTTCCTTACTCTCCAAAAACTCAAACGGAGGAAAGTTCGGACCAAGTTCGTCCAAACCATACGAAAAACTCTCACTGGGACGAACTTTGGGTTCCGAGCTCTCAAATACTGAAACGGTGCAAAGTTTGCACCATGTGTCGTCCAAACCAACTGAAGAAGTCTCATTGCGTCGAACTTTGAGTTCCTTACTCTCCAAAAACTCAAAGGGAGCAAAGTTTCGACCAAGTTCGTCCAAACCATAAAAAAAAACTCTCATTGGGACGAACTTTGGGTTCCGAGCTCTCAAATACTGAAACGGAGCAAAGTTTGGACCATGTGTGGTCCAAACGACCAAAAGAACTCTCGTTGGGCCGTACTTTGAGTTCCTTACTCTCCAAAAACTCAAACGGAGGAAAGTTTGGACCAAGTTCGTGCAAACCATATGAAAAACTCTCATTGGGACGAACTTTTGGTTCCGAGCTCTCAAATACTGAAACGGAGCAAAGTTTGGTCCATGTGTGGTCCAAACCACCAAAAGAACTCTCATTGGGTCGAACCTTGAGTTCCTTACTCTCAAAAAACTCGAATGGAGCAAAGTTTCGACCAAGTTCGTCCAAACCATATGAAAAACTCTCATTGGGGAGAACTTTGGGTTCCGAGCTCTCAAATACTGAAACGGAGAAAAGTCTGGACCATGTGTGGTCCAAACGACCAAAAGAACTCTCATTGGGCCGAACTTTGACTTCCATACTCTCCAAAAACTCAAAGTGGACAAAGTTTCGACCAAGTTCGTCCAAACCATTTTACAAACTCTCATTGGGACGAACTTTGGGTTCCGAGCTCTCAAATACTGAAACGGAACAAAGTTTGGACCATGTGTGGTCCAAACGACCAAAAGAACTCTCATTGGGCCGAACTTTGAGTTCCTTACTCTCCAAAAACTCAAACGGAGGAAAGTTTGGACCAAGTTCGTCCAAACCATATGAAAAACACTCATTGGGACGAACTTTGGGTTCCGAGCTCTCAATTACTGAAACGGAGCAAAGTTTTCACCATGTGTCGTCCAAACCACCTGAAGAACTCTCATTGGGTCGAACTTTTAGTTCCTTACTCTCCAAGAACTCAAAGGAAGCAAAGTTTTGACCAAGTTCGTCCAAACCATAAAAAAAACATTCATTGGGACGAACTTTGGGTTTCGAGCTCTCAAATACTGAAACGGAGAAAAGTTTCAACCATGTGTGGTCCAAACCACCTAAAGAACTCTCATTGGGTCGAACCTTGAGTTCCTTACTCTCCAAAAACTCAATGGGAGCAAAGTTTCGACCAAGTTCGTCCAAACCATATGAAAAACACTCATTGGGACGAACTTTGGGTTCCGAGCTCTCAAATACTGAAACGGAGAAAAGTTTGGACCATGTGTGGTCCAAACCACCTGAAGAACTCTCATTGGGTCGAACTTTGAGTTCCTTACTCTCCAAAAACTCAAAGGGACCAAAGTTTCGTCCAAGTTCGTCCAAACCATATGAAAAACTCTCATTGGGACGAACTTTGGGTTCCGAGCTCTCAAATACTGAAACGGAACAAAGTTTGGACCATGTGTGGTCCAAACGACCAAAAGAACTCTCATTGGGCCGAACTTTGAGTTCCTTACTCTCCAAAAACTCAAACGGAGGAAAGTTTGGACCAAGTTCGTCCAAACCATATGAAAAACACTCATTGGGACGAACTTTGGGTTCCGAGCTCTCAATTACTGAAACGGAGCAAAGTTTTCACCATGTGTCGTCCAAACCACCTGAAGAACTCTCATTGGGTCGAACTTTTAGTTCCTTACTCTCCAAGAACTCAAAGGAAGCAAAGTTTTGACCAAGTTCGTCCAAACCATAAAAAAAACATTCATTGGGACGAACTTTGGGTTTCGAGCTCTCAAATACTGAAACGGAGAAAAGTTTCAACCATGTGTGGTCCAAACCACCTAAAGAACTCTCATTGGGTCGAACCTTGAGTTCCTTACTCTCCAAAAACTCAATGGGAGCAAAGTTTCGACCAAGTTCGTCCAAACCATATGAAAAACACTCATTGGGACGAACTTTGGGTTCCGAGCTCTCAAATACTGAAACGGAGAAAAGTTTGGACCATGTGTGGTCCAAACCACCTGAAGAACTCTCATTGGGTCGAACTTTGAGTTCCTTACTCTCCAAAAACTCAAAGGGACCAAAGTTTCGTCCAAGTTCGTCCAAACCATATGAAAAACTCTCATTGGGACGAACTTTGGGTTCCGAGCTCTCAAATACTGAAACGGAGCAAAGTTTGGACCATGTGTGGTCCAAACCACCAAAAGAACTCTCATTGGGCCGAAGTTTGAGTTCCTTACTCTCCAAAAACTCAAACGGAGGAAAGATTCGACCAAGTTCGTCCAAACCATATGAAAAACTCTCATTGGGACGAACTTTGGGTTCCGAGCTCTCAAATACTGAAACGGAGCAAAGTTTGGACCATGTGTGGTCCAAACCACCTAAAGAACTCTCATTGGGCCGAACTTTGAGTTCCTTACTCTCCAAAAACTCAAACGGAGGAAAGTTTGGACCAAGTTCGTCCAAACCATATGAAAAACTCTCATTGGGACGAACTTTGGGTTCCGAGCTCTCAAATACTGAAACGGAGCAAAGTTTGCACCATGTGTCGTCCAAACCACATGAAGTTCTCTCATTGGGTCGAACTTTGAGTTCCTTACTCTCCAAGAACTCAAAGGGAGCATAGTTTAGACCAAGTTCGTCCAATCCATAAAAAAAACTCTCATTGGGACGAACTTTGGGTTCCGAGCTCTCAAATTCTGAAACGGAGAAAAGTTTCAACCATGTGTGGTCCAAACCACCTAAAGAACTCTCATTGGGTCGAACCTTGAGTTCCTTACTGTCCAAAAACTCAATGGGAGCAAAGTTTCGACCAAGTTCGTCCAAACCATATGAAAAACTCTCATTGGGACGAACTTTGGGTTCTGAGCTCTCAAATACTGAAACGGAGATAAGTTGTGGTCCAAACCACCTGAAGAACTCTCATTGGGTCGAACTTTGAGTTCCTTACTCTCCAAAAACTCAAAGGGAGCAAAGTTTCGTCCAAGTTCGTCCAAACCATATGAAAAACTCTCATTGGGACGAACTTTGGGTTCCGAGCTCTCAAATACTGAAACGGAGCAAAGTTTGGACCATGTTCGTCCAAACCACCAAAAGAACTCTCATTGGGCCGAACTTTGAGTTCCTTACTCTCCAAAAACTCAAACGGTGGAAAGTTTGGACCAAGTTCGTCCAAACCATATGAAAAACTCTCATTGGGACGAACTTTGGGTTCCGAGCTCTCAATTACTGAAACGGAGCAAAGTTTGGACCATTTGTGGTCCAAACCACCTAAAGAACTCTAATTGGGTCGAACCTTGAGTTCCTTACTCTAAAAAAACTCAAAGGGAGCAAAGTCTCGACCAAGTTCGTCGTAACCATATGAAAAACTCTCATTGGGACGAACTTTGGGTTCCGAGCTCTCAAATACTTAAACGGAGCAAAGTTTGGACCATGTGTGGTCCAAACCACCAAAAGAACTCTCATTGGGCCGAACTTTGAGTTCCTTACTCTCCAAAAACTCAAACGGAGGAAAGTTTGGACCAAGTTCGTCCAAACCATATGAAAAACTCTCATTGGGACGAACTTTTGGTTCCGAGCGCTCAAATACTGAAACGGAGCAAAGTTTGCACCATGTGTCGTCCAAACCACATGAAGTTCTCTCATTGGGTCGAACTTTGAGTTCCTTACTCTCCAAGAACGCAAAGGGAGCAAAGTTTTGAACAAGTTCGTCCAAACCATAAAAAAAACTCTCATTGGGACGAACTTTGGGTTCCGAGCTCTCAAATACTGAAACGGAGCAAAGTTTGCACCATGTGTCATCCAAACCACCTGAAGAACTCTCATTGGGTCGAACTTTGAGTTCCTTACTCTCCAAGAACACAAAGGGAGCAAAGTTTTGACCAACTTCGTCCAAACCATAAAAAAAACTCTCATTGGGACGAACTTTGGGTTCCGAGCTCTCAAATACTGAAACGGAGAAAGGTTTCAACCATGTGTGGTCCAAACCACCTAAAGAACTCTCATTGGGTCGAACCTTGAGTTCCATACTCTCTAAAAACTCAAAGGGAGCAAAGTTTCGACCAAGTTCATCGTAACCATATGAAAAACTCTCATTGGGACGAACTTTGGGTTCCGAGCTCTCAAATACTGAAACGGAGCAAAGTTTGGACGATGTGTGGTCCAAACCACCAAAAGAACTCTCATTGGGCCGAACTTTGAGTTCCTTACTCTCCAAAAACTAAAACGGTGGAAAGTTTGGACCAAGTTCGTCCGAACCATATGAAAAACTCTCATTAGGACGAACTTTGGGTTCCGAGCTCTCAATTACTGAAACGGAGAAAAGTTTGGACCATGTGTGGTCCAAACCACCTAAAGAACTCTAATTGGGTCGAACCTTGAGTTTCTTACCCTCCAAAAACTCAAAGGGAGCAAAGTTTCGACAAATTCGTCCAAACCATATGAAAAACTCTCATTAGGACGAACTTTGGGTTCCGAGCTCTCAATTACTGAAACGGAGAAAAGTTTGGACCATGTGTGGTCCAAACCACCTAAAGAACTCTAATTGGGTCGAACCTTGAGTTTCTTACCCTCCAAAAACTCAAAGGGAGCAAAGTTTCGACAAATTCGTCCAAACCATATGAAAAACTCTCATTGGGACGAACTTTGGGTTCCGAGCTCTCAAATACTGAAACGGAGCAAAGTTTTGACCATGTGTTGTCCAAACGACCAAAAGAACTCTCATTGGGCCGAACTTTGAGTTCGTTACTCTCAAAAAACTCAAACGGAGGAAAGTTTGGACCAAGTTCGTCCAAACCATATGAAAAACTCTCATTGGGACGAACTTTTGGTTCCGAGCTCTCAAATACTGAAACGGAGCAAAGTTTGCACCATGTGTCATCCAAACCACCTGAAGAACTCTCATTGGGTCGAACTTTGAGTTCCTTACTCTCCAAGAACGCAAAGGGAGCAAAGTTTTGAACAAGTTCGTCCAAACCATAAAAAAAACTCTCATTGGGACGAACTTTGGGTTCCGAGCTCTCAAATACTGAAACGGAGCAAAGTTTGCACCATGTGTCGTCCAAACCACATGAAGAACTCTCATTGGGTCAAACTTTGAGTTCCTTACTCTCCAAGGACACAAAGGGAGCAAAGTTTTGACCAAGTTCGTCCAAACCATAAAAAAAACTCTCATTGGGACGAACTTTGGGTTCCGAGCTCTCAATTACTGAAACGGGGCAAAGTTTGGACCATGTGTGGTCCAAACCACCTAAAGAACTCTAATTGGGTCGAACCTTGAGTTCCTTACTCTAAAAAAACTCAAAGGGAGCAAAGTTTCGACCAAGTTCGTCGTAACCATATGAAAAACTCTCATTGGGACGAACTTTGGGTTCCGAGCTCTCAAATACTGAAACGGAGCAAAGTTTGGACCAAGTTCGTCCAAACCATAAAAAAAAACTCTCATTGGGACCAACTTTGGGTTCTGAGCTCTCAAATACTGAAACGGAGAAAAGTTTCAACCATGTGTGGTCCAAACCACCTAAAGAACTCTCATTGGGTCGAACCTTGAGTTCCTTACTCTCCAAAAACTCAATGGGAGCAAAGTTTCGACCAAGTTCGTCCAAACCATATGAAAAACTCTCATTGGGACGAACTTTGGGTTCCGAGCTCTCAAATACTGAAACGGAGCAAAGTTTGGACCATGTGTGGTCCAAACCACCAAAAGAACTCTCATTGGGCCGAAGTTTGAGTTCCTTACTCTCCAAAAACTCAAACGGAGGAAAGATTCGACCAAGTTCGTCCAAACCATATGAAAAACTCTCATTGGGACGAACTTTGGGTTCCGAGCTCTCAAATACTGAAACGGAGCAAAGTTTGGACCATGTGTGGTCCAAACCACCAAAAGAACTCTCATTGGGCCGAACTTTGAGTTCCTTACTCTAAAAAAACTCAAAGGGAGCAAAGTCTCGACCAAGTTCGTCGTAACCATATGAAAAACTCTCATTGGGACGAACTTTGGGTTCCGAGCTCTCAAATACTTAAACGGAGCAAAGTTTGGACCATGTGTGGTCCAAACCACCAAAAGAACTCTCATTGGGCCGAACTTTGAGTTCCTTACTCTCCAAAAACTCAAACGGAGGAAAGTTTGGACCAAGTTCGTCCAAACCATATGAAAAACTCTCATTGGGACGAACTTTTGGTTCCGAGCTCTCAAATACTGAAACGGAGCAAAGTTTGCACCATGTGTCGTCCAAACCACATGAAGTTCTCTCATTGGGTCGAACTTTGAGTTCCTTACTCTCCAAGAACGCAAAGGGAGCAAAGTTTTGAACAAGTTCGTCCAAACCATAAAAAAAACTCTCATTGGGACGAACTTTGGGTTCCGAGCTCTCAAATACTGAAACGGAGCAAAGTTTGCACCATGTGTCATCCAAACCACCTGAAGAACTCTCATTGGGTCGAACTTTGAGTTCCTTACTCTCCAAGAACGCAAAGGGAGCAAAGTTTTGAACAAGTTCGTCCAAACCATAAAAAAAACTCTCATTGGGACGAACTTTGGGTTCCGAGCTCTCAAATACTGAAAGGGAGCAAAGTTTGCACCATGTGTCGTCCAAACCACATGAAGAACTCTCATTGGGTCAAACTTTGAGTTCCTTACTCTCCAAGGACACAAAGGGAGCAAAGTTTTGACCAAGTTCGTCCAAACCATAAAAAAAACTCTCATTGGGACGAACTTTGGGTTCCGAGCTCTCAATTACTGAAACGGGGCAAAGTTTGGACCATGTGTGGTCCAAACCACCTAAAGAACTCTAATTGGGTCGAACCTTGAGTTCCTTACTCTAAAAAAACTCAAAGGGAGCAAAGTTTCGACCAAGTTCGTCGTAACCATATGAAAAACTCTCATTGGGACGAACTTTGGGTTCCGAGCTCTCAAATACTGAAACGGAGCAAAGTTTGGACCAAGTTCGTCCAAACCATAAAAAAAAACTCTCATTGGGACCAACTTTGGGTTCCGAGCTCTCAAATACTGAAACGGAGAAAAGTTTCAACCATGTGTGGTCCAAACCACCTAAAGAACTCTCATTGGGTCGAACCTTGAGTTCCTTACTCTCCAAAAACTCAATGGGAGCAAAGTTTCGACCAAGTTCGTCCAAACCATATGAAAAACTCTCATTGGGACGAACTTTGGGTTCCGAGCTCTCAAATACTGAAACGGAGCAAAGTTTGGACCATGTGTGGTCCAAACCACCAAAAGAACTCTCATTGGGCCGAACTTTGAGTTCCTTACTCTAAAAAAACTCAAAGGGAGCAAAGTCTCGACCAAGTTCGTCGTAACCATATGAAAAACTCTCATTGGGACGAACTTTGGGTTCCGAGCTCTCAAATACTTAAACGGAGCAAAGTTTGGACCATGTGTGGTCCAAACCACCAAAAGAACTCTCATTGGGCCGAACTTTGAGTTCCTTACTCTCCAAAAACTCAAACGGAGGAAAGTTTGGACCAAGTTCGTCCAAACCATATGAAAAACTCTCATTGGGACGAACTTTTGGTTCCGAGCTCTCAAATACTGAAACGGAGCAAAGTTTGCACCATGTGTCGTCCAAACCACATGAAGTTCTCTCATTGGGTCGAACTTTGAGTTCCTTACTCTCCAAGAACGCAAAGGGAGCAAAGTTTTGAACAAGTTCGTCCAAACCATAAAAAAAACTCTCATTGGGACGAACTTTGGGTTCCGAGCTCTCAAATACTGAAACGGAGCAAAGTTTGCACCATGTGTCATCCAAACCACCTGAAGAACTCTCATTGGGTCGAACTTTGAGTTCCTTACTCTCCAAGAACACAAAGGGAGCAAAGTTTTGACCAACTTCGTCCAAACCATAAAAAAAACTCTCATTGGGACGAACTTTGGGTTCCGAGCTCTCAAATACTGAAACGGAGAAAGGTTTCAACCATGTGTGGTCCAAACCACCTAAAGAACTCTCATTGGGTCGAACCTTGAGTTCCATACTCTCTAAAAACTCAAAGGGAGCAAAGTTTCGACCAAGTTCATCGTAACCATATGAAAAACTCTCATTGGGACGAACTTTGGGTTCCGAGCTCTCAAATACTGAAACGGAGCAAAGTTTGGACGATATGTGGTCCAAACCACCAAAAGAACTCTCATTGGGCCGAACTTTGAGTTCCTTACTCTCCAAAAATAAAACGGTGGAAAGTTTGGACCAAGTTCGTCCGAACCATATGAAAAACTCTCATTAGGACGAACTTTGGGTTCCGAGCTCTCAATTACTGAAACGGAGAAAAGTTTGGACCATGTGTGGTCCAAACCACCTAAAGAACTCTAATTGGGTCGAACCTTGAGTTTCTTACCCTCCAAAAACTCAAAGGGAGCAAAGTTTCGACAAATTCGTCCGAACCATATGAAAAACTCTCATTAGGACGAACTTTGGGTTCCGAGCTCTCAATTACTGAAACGGAGAAAAGTTTGGACCATGTGTGGTCCAAACCACCTAAAGAACTCTAATTGGGTCGAACCTTGAGTTTCTTACCCTCCAAAAACTCAAAGGGAGCAAAGTTTCGACAAATTCGTCCAAACCATATGAAAAACTCTCATTGGGACGAACTTTGGGTTCCGAGCTCTCAAATACTGAAACGGAGCAAAGTTTTGACCATGTGTTGTCCAAACGACCAAAAGAACTCTCATTGGGCCGAACTTTGAGTTCGTTACTCTCAAAAAACTCAAACGGAGGAAAGTTTGGACCAAGTTCGTCCAAACCATATGAAAAACTCTCATTGGGACGAACTTTTGGTTCCGAGCTCTCAAATACTGAAACGGAGCAAAGTTTGCACCATGTGTCATCCAAACCACCTGAAGAACTCTCATTGGGTCGAACTTTGAGTTCCTTACTCTCCAAGAACGCAAAGGGAGCAAAGTTTTGAACAAGTTCGTCCAAACCATAAAAAAAACTCTCATTGGGACGAACTTTGGGTTCCGAGCTCTCAAATACTGAAACGGAGCAAAGTTTGCACCATGTGTCGTCCAAACCACATGAAGAACTCTCATTGGGTCAAACTTTGAGTTCCTTACTCTCCAAGGACACAAAGGGAGCAAAGTTTTGACCAAGTTCGTCCAAACCATAAAAAAAACTCTCATTGGGACGAACTTTGGGTTCCGAGCTCTCAATTACTGAAACGGGGCAAAGTTTGGACCATGTGTGGTCCAAACCACCTAAAGAACTCTAATTGGGTCGAACCTTGAGTTCCTTACTCTAAAAAAACTCAAAGGGAGCAAAGTTTCGACCAAGTTCGTCGTAACCATATGAAAAACTCTCATTGGGACGAACTTTGGGTTCCGAGCTCTCAAATACTGAAACGGAGCAAAGTTTGGACCAAGTTCGTCCAAACCATAAAAAAAAACTCTCATTGGGACCAACTTTGGGTTCCGAGCTCTCAAATACTGAAACGGAGAAAAGTTTCAACCATGTGTGGTCCAAACCACCTAAAGAACTCTCATTGGGTCGAACCTTGAGTTCCTTACTGTCCAAAAACTCAATGGGAGCAAAGTTTCGACCAAGTTCGTCCAAACCATATGAAAAACTCTCATTGGGACGAACTTTGGGTTCCGAGCTCTCAAATACTGAAACGGAGCAAAGTTTGGACCATGTGTGGTCCAAACCACCAAAAGAACTCTCATTGGGCCGAAGTTTGAGTTCCTTACTCTCCAAAAACTCAAACGGAGGAAAGATTCGACCAAGTTCGTCCAAACCATATGAAAAACTCTCATTGGGACGAACTTTGGGTTCCGAGCTCTCAAATACTGAAACGGAGCAAAGTTTGGACCATGTGTGGTCCAAACCACCAAAAGAACTCTCATTGGGCCGAACTTTGAGTTCCTTACTCTCCAAAAACTCAAACGGAGGAAAGTTTGGACCAAGTTCGTCCAAACCATATGAAAAACTCTCATTGGGACGAACTTTGGGTTCCGAGCTCTCAAATACTGAAACGGAGCAAAGTTTGCACCATGTGTCGTCCAAACCACCTGAAGAACTCTCATTGGGTCGAACTTTGAGTTCCTTACTCTCCAAAAACTCAAAGGGACCAAAGTTTCGTCCAAGTTCGTCCAAACCATATGAAAAACTCTCATTGGGACGAACTTTGGGTTCCGAGCTCTCAAATACTGAAACGGAGCAAAGTTTGGACCATGTGTGGTCCAAACCACCAAAAGAACTCTCATTGGGCCGAAGTTTGAGTTCCTTACTCTCCAAAAACTCAAACGGAGGAAAGATTCGACCAAGTTCGTCCAAACCATATGAAAAACTCTCATTGGGACGAACTTTTGGTTCCGAGCTCTCAAATACTGAAACGGAGCAAAGTTTGGACCATGTGTGGTCCAAACCACCAAAAGAACTCTCATTGGGCCGAACTTTGAGTTCCTTACTCTCCAAAAACTCAAACGGAGGAAAGTTTGGACCAAGTTCGTCCAAACCATATGAAAAACTCTCATTGGGACGAACTTTGGGTTCCGAGCTCTCAAATACTGAAACAGAGCAAAGTTTGCACCATGTGTCGTCCAAACCACCTGAAGAACTCTCATTGGGTCGAACTTTGAGTTCCTTACTCTCCAAGAACTCAAAGGGAGCAAAGTTGAGACCAAGTTCGTCCAAACCATAAAAAAAACTCTCATTGGGACGAACTTTGGGTTCCGAGCTCTCAAATACTGAAACGGAGAAAAGTTTCAACCATGTGTGGTCCAAACCACCTAAAGAACTCTCATTGGGTCGAACCTTGAGCTCCTTACTCTCCAAAAACTCAAACGGAGGAAAGTTTCGACCAAGTTTGTCCAAACCATATGAAAAACTCTCATTGGGACGAACTTTGGGTTCCGAGCTCTCAAATACTGAAACGGAGCAAAGTCTGGACCATGTGTGGTCCAAACCCACCAAAAGAACTCTCATTGGGCCGAACTTTGAGTTCCTTACTCTCCAAAAACTCAAACGGTTGAAAGTTTGGACCAAGATCGTCCAAACCATATGAAAAACTCTCATTGGGACGAACTTTTGGTTCCGAGCTCTAATATACTGAAACGCAGCAAAGTTTGGACCATGTGTGGTCCAAACCACCTAAAGAATTCTAATTGGGTCGAACCTTGAGTTCCATACTCTCTAAAAACACAAAGGGAGCAAAGTTTCGACCAAGTTCATCGAAACCATATGAAAAACTCTCATTGGGACGAACTTTGGGTTCCGAGCTCTCAAATACTGAAACGGAGCAAAGTTTGGACGATGTGTGGTCCAAACCACCAAAAGAACTCTCATTGGGCCGAACTTTGAGTTCCTTACTCTCCAAAAACTCAAACGGTGGAAAGTTTGGACCAAGTTCGTCCAAACCATATGAAAAACTCTCATTGGGACGAACTTTGGGTTCCGAGCTCTCAATTACTGAAACGGAGCAAAGTTTGGACCATGTGTGGTCCAAACCACCTAAAGAACTCTAATTGGGTCGAACCGTGAGTTCCTTACTCTCCAAAAACTCAAAGGGAGAAAAGTTTCGACAAATTCGTCCAAACCATATGAAAAACTCTCATTGGGACGAACTTTGGGTTCCGAGCTCTAAAATACTGAAACGGAGCAAAGTTTTGACCATGTGTTGTCCAAACGACCAAAAGAACTCTCATTGGGCCGAACTTTGAGTTCCTTACTCTCCAAAAACTCAAACGGAGGAAAGTTTGGACGAAGTTCGTCCAAATCATATGAAAAACTCTCATTGGGACGAACTTTGGGTTCCGAGCTCTCAATTACTGAAACGGAGCAAAGTTTGGACCATGTGTCGTCCAAACCACCTAAAGAACTCTCATTGGGTCGAACTTTGAGTTCTTTACTCTCCAAAAACTCAAAGTGAGAAAAGTTTCGACCAAGTTCGTCCAAACCATTTGAAAAACTCTCATTGGGACGAACTTTGGGTTCCGAGCTCTCAAATACTGAAACGGAGCAAAGTTTGGACCATGTGTGGTCCAAACCACCAAAAGAACTCTCATTGGGCCGAACTTTGAGTTCCTTACTCTCCAAAAACTCAAACGGAGGAAAGTTTGGACCAAGTTCGTCCAAACCATATGAAAAACTCTCATTGGGACGAACTTTGGGTTCCGAGCTCTCAAATACTGAAACGGAGTAAAGTTTGCACCATGTGTCGTCCAAACCACCTGAAGAACTCTCATTGGGTCGAACTCTGAGTTCCTTACTCTCCAAGAACTCAAAGGGAGCAAAGTTTTGACCAAGTTCGTCCAAACCATAAAAAAAACTCTCGTTGGGACAAACTTTGGGTTCCGAGCTCTCAAATACTGAAACGGAGAAAAGTTTCAACCATGTGTGGTCCAAACCACCTAAAGAACTCTCATTGGGTCGAACCTTGAGTTCCTTAATCTCCAAAAACTCAATGGGAGCAAAGTTTCGACCAAGTTTGTCCAAACCATATGAAAAACTCTCATTGGGACGAACTTTGGGTTCCGAGCTCTCAAATACTGAAACGGAGCAAGGTTTGGACCATGTGTGGTCCAAACCACCAAAAGAACTCTCATTGGGCCGAACTTTGAGTTCCTTACTCTCCAAAAACTCAAACGGTGGAAAGTTTGGACCATGTTCGTCCAAACCGTATGAAAAATTTCATTGGGACAAACTTTGGGTTCCGAGCTCTCAATTACTGAAACGGAGCAAAGTTTGGACCATGTGTGGTCCAAACCACCTAAAGAACTCTCATTGGGTCGAACCTTGAGTTCCTTACTCTCTAAAAACTCAAAGGGAGCAAAGTTTCGACCAAGTTCGTCCAAACCATATGAAAAACTCTCATTGGGACGAACTTATGGTTCCGAGCTCTGAAATACTGAAACGGAGCAAAGTTTGGACCTGGTGTGGTCCAAACCACCAAAAGAACTCTCATTGGGCCGAACTTCGAGTTCCTTACTCTCCAAAAACTCAAACGGTGGAAAGTTTGGACCAAGTTCGTCCAAACCATATGAAAAACTCTCATTGGGATGAACTTTGGGTTCCGTGCTCTCAAATACTGAAACGGAGGAAAGTTTGGACCATGTGTGGTCCAAACGACCAAAAGAACTCTCATTGGGCCGAACTTTGAGTTCCTTACTCTCCAAAAACTCAAACGAAGGAAAGTTTGGACCAAGTTGGTCCAAACCATATGAAAAACTCTCATTGGGACGAACTTTGGGTTCCGAGCTCTCAAATACTGAAACGGAGCAAAGTTTGCACCATGTGTCGTCCAAACCACCTGAAGAACTCTCATTGGGTCGAACTTTGAGTTCCTTACTCTCCAAAACCTCTAAGGGAGCAAAGTTTCGACCAAGTTCGTCCAAACCATATGAAAAACTCTCATTGGGACAAACTTTGGGTTCCGAGCTCTCAAATACTGAAACGGAGCAAAGTTTGGACCATGTGTGGTCCAAACCACCAAAAGAACTCTCATTGGGCCGAACTTTGAGTTCCTTACTCTCCAAAAACTCAAACGGTGGAAAGTTTGGACCAAGTTCGTCCAAACCATATGAAAAACTCTCATTGGGACGAACTTTGGGTTCCGAGCTCTCAATTACTGAAACGGAGCAAAGTTTGGACCATGTGTGGTCCAAACCACCTAAAGAACTCTAATTGGGTCGAACCGTGAGTTCCTTACTCTCCAAAAACTCAAAGGGAGAAAAGTTTCGACAAATTCGTCCAAACCATATGAAAAACTCTCATTGGGACGAACTTTGGGTTCCGAGCTCTAAAATACTGAAACGGAGCAAAGTTTTGACCATGTGTTGTCCAAACGACCAAAAGAACTCTCATTGGGCCGAACTTTGAGTTCCTTACTCTCCAAAAACTCAAACGGAGGAAAGTTTGGACCAAGTTCGTCCAAATCATATGAAAAACTCTCATTGGGACGAACTTTGGGTTCCGAGCTCTCAATTACTGAAACGGAGCAAAGTTTGGACCATGTGTCGTCCAAACCACCTAAAGAACTCTCATTGGGTCGAACTTTGAGTTCTTTACTCTCCAAAAACTCAAAGTGAGAAAAGTTTCGACCAAGTTCGTCCAAACCATTTGAAAAACTCTCATTGGGACGAACTTTGGGTTCCGAGCTCTCAAATACTGAAACGGAGCAAAGTTTGGACCATGTGTGGTCCAAACCACCAAAAGAACTCTCATTGGGCCGAACTTTGAGTTCCTTACTCTCCAAAAACTCAAACGGAGGAAAGTTTGGACCAAGTTCGTCCAAACCATATGAAAAACTCTCATTGGGACGAACTTTGGGTTCCGAGCTCTCAAATACTGAAACGGAGTAAAGTTTGCACCATGTGTCGTCCAAACCACCTGAAGAACTCTCATTGGGTCGAACTCTGAGTTCCTTACTCTCCAAGAACTCAAAGGGAGCAAAGTTTTGACCAAGTTCGTCCAAACCATAAAAAAAACTCTCGTTGGGACAAACTTTGGGTTCCGAGCTCTCAAATACTGAAACGGAGAAAAGTTTCAACCATGTGTGGTCCAAACCACCTAAAGAACTCTCATTGGGTCGAACCTTGAGTTCCTTAATCTCCAAAAACTCAATGGGAGCAAAGTTTCGACCAAGTTTGTCCAAACCATATGAAAAACTCTCATTGGGACGAACTTTGGGTTCCGAGCTCTCAAATACTGAAACGGAGCAAGGTTTGGACCATGTGTGGTCCAAACCACCAAAAGAACTCTCATTGGGCCGAACTTTGAGTTCCTTACTCTCCAAAAACTCAAACGGTGGAAAGTTTGGACCATGTTCGTCCAAACCGTATGAAAAATTTCATTGGGACAAACTTTGGGTTCCGAGCTCTCAATTACTGAAACGGAGCAAAGTTTGGACCATGTGCGGTCCAAACCACCTAAAGAACTCTCATTGGGTCGAACCTTGAGTTCCTTACTCTCTAAAAACTCAAAGGGAGCAAAGTTTCGACCAAGTTCGTCCAAACCATATGAAAAACTCTCATTGGGACGAACTTATGGTTCCGAGCTCTGAAATACTGAAACGGAGCAAAGTTTGGACCTGGTGTGGTCCAAACCACCAAAAGAACTCTCATTGGGCCGAACTTCGAGTTCCTTACTCTCCAAAAACTCAAACGGTGGAAAGTTTGGACCAAGTTCGTCCAAACCATATGAAAAACTCTCATTGGGATGAACTTTGGGTTCCGTGCTCTCAAATACTGAAACGGAGGAAAGTTTGGACCATGTGTGGTCCAAACGACCAAAAGAACTCTCATTGGGCCGAACTTTGAGTTCCTTACTCTCCAAAAACTCAAACGAAGGAAAGTTTGGACCAAGTTGGTCCAAACCATATGAAAAACTCTCATTGGGACGAACTTTGGGTTCCGAGCTCTCAAATACTGAAACGGAGCAAAGTTTGCACCATGTGTCGTCCAAACCACCTGAAGAACTCTCATTGGGTCGAACTTTGAGTTCCTTACTCTCCAAAACCTCTAAGGGAGCAAAGTTTCGACCAAGTTCGTCCAAACCATATGAAAAACTCTCATTGGGACAAACTTTGGGTTCCGAGCTCTCAAATACTGAAACGGAGCAAAGTTTGGACCATGTGTGGTCCAAACCACCAAAAGAACTCTCATTGGGCCGAACTTTGAGTTCCTTACTCTCCAAAAACTCAAACGGAGGAAAGTTTGGACCAAGTCGGTCCAAACCATATGAAAAACTCTCATTGGGACGAACTTTGGGTTCCGAGCTCTCAAATACTGAAACGGAGCAAAGTTTGCACCATGTGTCGTCCAAACCACCTGAAGAACTCTCATTGGGTCGAACTTTGAGTTCCTTACTCTCCAAAACCTCAAAGGGAGCAAAGTTTCGACCAAGTTCGTCCAAACCATATGAAAAACTCTCATTGGGACAAACTTTGGGTTCCGAGCTCTCAAATACTGAAACGGAGCAAAGTTTGGACCATGTGTGGTCCAAACCACCAAAAGAACTCTCATTGGGCCGAACTTTGAGTTCCTTACTCTCCAAAAATTCAAACGGAGGAAAGTTTCGACCAAGTTCGTCCAAACCATATGAAAAACTCTCATTGGGACGAACTTTGGGTTCCGAGCTCTCAAATACTGAAACGGAGCAAAGTTTGGACCATGTGTGGTCCAAACCACCAAAAGAACTCTCATTGGGCCGAACTTCGAGTTCCTTACTCTCCAAAAACTCAAACGGTGGAAAGTTTGGACCAAGTTCGTCCAAACCATATGAAAAACTCTCATTGGGACGAACTTTGGGTTCCGAGCTCTCAAATACTGAAACGGAGCAAAGTTTGGACCATGTGTCGTCCAAACCACCTAAAGAACTCTCATTGGGTCGAACTTTGAGTTCCTTACTCTCCAAAAACTGAAAGGGAGCACCGTTTCGACCAAGTTCGTCCAAACCATGTGAAAAACTCTCATTGGGACGAACTTTGGGTTCCGAGCTCTCAAATACTGAAACGGAGCAAAGTTTGGACCATGTGTGGTCCAAACGACCAAAAGAACTCTCATTGGGCCGAACTTTGAGTTCCTTACTCTCCAAAAACTCAAACGAAGGAAAGTTTGGACCAAGTTCGTCCAAACCATATGAAAAACTCTCATTGGGACGAACTTTGGGTTCCGAGCTCTCAAATACTGAAACGGAGCAAAGTTTGCACCATGTGTCGTCCAAACCACATGAAGAACTCTCATTGGGTCGAACATGGAGTTCCTTGCTCTCCAAGAACTCAAAGGGAGCAAAGTTTTGACCAAGTTCGTCGAAACCATAAAAAAAACTCTCATTGGGACGAACTTTGGGTTCCGAGCTCTCAAATACTGAAACGGAGCAAAGTTTCAACCATGTGTGGTCCAAACCACCTAAAGAACTCTCATTGGGTCGAACCTTGAGTTCCTTACTCTCCAAAAACTCAAACGGAGGAAAGTTTCGACCAAGTTTGTCCAAACCATATGAAAAACTCTCATTCGGACAAACTTTGGGTTCCGAGCTCTCAAATACTGAAACGAAGCAAAGTATGGACCATGTGTGGTCAAAACCACCAAAAGAACTCTCATTGGGACGAACTTTGAGTTCCTTACTCTCCAAAAACTCAAACGGTGGAAAGTTTGGACCAAGTTCGTCCAAACCATACGAAAAACTCTCATTGGGACGAACTTTGGGTTCCGAGCTCTCAATTACTGAAACGGAGCAAAGTTTGGACCATGGGTGGTCCAAACCACCTAAAGAACTCTAATTGGGTCGAACCTTGAGTTCCTTACTCTCCAAAAACTCAAAGGGAGCAAAGTTTCGACCAAGTTCGTCCAAACCATATGAAAAACTCTCATTGGGACGAACTTTGGGTTCCGAGCTCTCAAATACTGAAACGGAGCAAAGTTTGCACCATGTGTCGTCCAAACCACCTAAAGAACTCTCATTGGGTCGAACTTTGAGTTCCTTACTCTCCAAAAACTCAAAGGGAGCAAAGTTTCGACCAAGTTCGTCCAAACCATATGAAAAACTCTCATTGGGACGAACTTTGGGTTCCGAGCTCTCAATTACTGAAACGGAGCATAGTTTGGACCATGTGTTGACCAAACCAGATAAAGAACTCTCATTGGGTCGAACTTTGAGTTCCTTACTCTCCAAAAACTGAAACGGTGGAAAGTTTGGACCAAGTTCGTCCAAACCATATGAAAAACTCTCATTGGGACGAACTTTGGGTTCCGAGCTCTCAAATACTGAAACGGAGCAAAGTTTGGACCATGTGTCGTCCAAACCACCTAAAGAACTCTCATTGGGTCGAATTTGAGTTCCTTACTCTCTTAAAACTCAAAGGGAGCAAAGTTTCGACCAACTTCGTCCAAACCAAATGAAAAACTGTCATTGGGACGAACTTTTTGTTCCGAGCTCTCAATTAGTGAAACGGAGCATAGTTTGGACCATGTGTGGACCAAACCACCTAAAGAACTCTCATTGGGTCGAACTTTGAGTTCCTTACTCTCCAAAAACTCAAACGGTGGAAAGTTTGGACCAAGTTCGTCCAAACCATATGAAAAACTCTCATTGGGACGAAGTTTGGGTTCCGAGCTCTCAAATACTGAAACGGAGCAAAGTTTGGACCATGTGTCGTCCAAACCACCTAAAGAACTCTCATTGGGTCGAACTTTGAGTTCCTTACTCTCCAAAAACTCAAAGGGAGCAAAGTTTCGACCAAGTTCGTCCAAACCATATGAAAAACTCTCATTGGGACGAACTTTGGGTTCCGAGCTCTCAAATATTGAAACGGAGCAAAGTTTGGACCATGTGTGATCCAAACCACCAAAAGAACTCTCATTTGGCCGAACTTTGAGTTCCTTACTCTCGAAAAACTCAAACGGTTGAAAGTTTGGACCATGTTCGTCCAAACCATTTGAAAAACTCTCATTGGGACGAACTTTGGGTTCCGAGCTCTCAAATACTGAAACGGAGAAAAGTTTGGACCATGTGGCGTCCAAACCACCTAAAGAACTCTCATTGGGTCGAACTTTGAGTTCCTTACTCTCCAAACACTCAAAGGGAGCAAAGTTTCGACCAAGTTCGTCCAAACCATATGAAAAACTCTCATTGGGACGAACTTTGGGTTCCGAGCTCTCAATTACTGAAACGGAGCATAGTTTGGACCATGTGTTGACCAAACCACATAAAGAACTCTCATTGGGTCGAACTTTGATTTCCTTACTCTCCAAAAACTCAAAGGGAGCAAAGTTTGGACCAAGTTCGTCCAAACCATATGAAAAACTCTCATTGGGACGAACTTTGGGTTCCGAGCTCTCAATTACTGAAACGGAGCATAGTTTGGACCATGTGTTGACCAAACCAGATAAAGAACTCTCATTGGGTCGAACTTTGAGTTCCTTACTCTCCAAAAACTGAAACGGTGGAAAGTTTGGACCAAGTTCGTCCAAACCATATGAAAAACTCTCATTGGGACGAACTTTGGGTTCCGAGCTCTCAAATACTGAAACGGAGCAAAGTTTGGACCATGTGTCGTCCAAACCACCTAAAGAACTCTCATTGGGTCGAATTTGAGTTCCTTACTCTCTTAAAACTCAAAGGGAGCAAAGTTTCGACCAACTTCGTCCAAACCAAATGAAAAACTGTCATTGGGACGAACTTTTTGTTCCGAGCTCTCAATTAGTGAAACGGAGCATAGTTTGGACCATGTGTGGACCAAACCACCTAAAGAACTCTCATTGGGTCGAACTTTGAGTTCCTTACTCTCCAAAAACTCAAACGGTGGAAAGTTTGGACCAAGTTCGTCCAAACCATATGAAAAACTCTCATTGGGACGAAGTTTGGGTTCCGAGCTCTCAAATACTGAAACGGAGCAAAGTTTGGACCATGTGTCGTCCAAACCACCTAAAGAACTCTCATTGGGTCGAACTTTGAGTTCCTTACTCTCCAAAAACTCAAAGGGAGCAAAGTTTCGACCAAGTTCGTCCAAACCATATGAAAAACTCTCATTGGGACGAACTTTGGGTTCCGAGCTCTCAAATATTGAAACGGAGCAAAGTTTGGACCATGTGTGATCCAAACCACCAAAAGAACTCTCATTTGGCCGAACTTTGAGTTCCTTACTCTCGAAAAACTCAAACGGTTGAAAGTTTGGACCATGTTCGTCCAAACCATTTGAAAAACTCTCATTGGGACGAACTTTGGGTTCCGAGCTCTCAAATACTGAAACGGAGAAAAGTTTGGACCATGTGGCGTCCAAACCACCTAAAGAACTCTCATTGGGTCGAACTTTGAGTTCCTTACTCTCCAAACACTCAAAGGGAGCAAAGTTTCGACCAAGTTCGTCCAAACCATATGAAAAACTCTCATTGGGACGAACTTTGGGTTCCGAGCTCTCAATTACTGAAACGGAGCATAGTTTGGACCATGTGTTGACCAAACCACATAAAGAACTCTCATTGGGTCGAACTTTGATTTCCTTACTCTCCAAAAACTCAAAGGGAGCAAAGTTTGGACCAAGTTCGTCCAAACCATATGAAAAACTCTCATTGGGACGAACTTTGGGTTCCGAGCTCTCAAATACTGAAACGGAGCAAAGTTTGGACCATGTGTCGTCCAAACCACCTAAAGAACTCTCATTGGGTCGAATTTGAGTTCCTTACTCTCCAAAAACTCAAAGGGAGCAAAGTTTCGACCAAGTTCGTCCAAACCATATGAAAAACTGTCATTGGGACGAACTTTGGGTTCCGAGCTCTCAATTACTGAAACGGAGCATAGTTTTGACCATGTGTGGACCAAACCACCTAAAGAACTCTCATTGGGTCGAACTTTGAGTTCCTTACTCTCCAAAAACTCAAACGGTGGAAAGTTTGGACCAAGTTCGTCCAAACCATATGAAAAACTCTCATTGGGACGAACTTTGGGTTCCGAGCTCTCAAATACTAAAACAGAGCAAAGTTTGGACCATGTGTGGTCCAAAGCACCAAAAGAACTCTCATTGGGTCGAACTTTGAGGTCCTTACTCTCCAAAAACTCAAAGGGAGCAAAGTTTCGACCAAGTTCGTCCAAACTATATGAAAAACTCTCATTGGGACGAACTTTGGGTTCCGAGCTCTCAAATACTGAAACGGAGCAAAGTTTGGACCATGTGTCGTCCAAACCACCTAAATAACTCTAATTGGGTCGAACTTTGAGTTCCTTACTCTCCAAAAACTCAAAGGGAGCAAAGTTGCGACCAAGTTCGTCCAAACCATATGAAAAACTCTCATTGGGACGAACTTTGGGTTCCGAGCTCTCAATTACTGAAACGGAGCATAGTTTGGACCTTGTGTTGACCAAACCACATAAAGAACTCTCATTGGGTCGAACTTTGATTTCCTTACTCTCCAAAAACTCAAAGGGAGCAAAGTTTGGACCAAGTTCGTCCAAACCATATGAAAAACTCTCATTGGGACGAACTTTGGGTTCCGAGCTCTCAAATACTGAAACGGAGCAAAGTTTGGACCATGTGTCGTCCAAACCACCTAAAGAACTCTCATTGGGTCGAATTTGAGTTCCTTACTCTCCAAAAACTCAAAGGGAGCAAAGTTTCGACCAAGTTCGTCCAAACCATATGAAAAACTGTCATTGGGACGAACTTTGGGTTCCGAGCTCTCAATTACTGAAACGGAGCATAGTTTTGACCATGTGTGGACCAAACCACCTAAAGAACTCTCATTGGGTCGAACTTTGAGTTCCTTACTCTCCAAAAACTCAAACGGAGGAAAGTTTGGAGCAAGTTCGTCCAAACCATAGGAAAAACTCTCATTGGGACGAACTTTGGGTTCCGAGCTCTCAAATACTGAACAGGAGCAAAGTTTGGACCATCTGTGGTTCAAACCACCAAAAGAACTCTCATTGGGCCGAACTTTGAGTTCCTTACTCTCCAAAAACTCAAACAATGGAAAGTTTGGACCAAGTTCGTCCAAACCATATGAAAAACTCTCATTGGGACGAACTTTGGGTTCCGAGCTCTCAATTACTGAAACGGAGCATAGTTTGGACCATGTGTGGACCAAACCACCTAAAGAACTCTCATCGGGTCGAACTTTGAGTTCCTTACTCTCCAAAAACTCAAACGGTGGAAAGTTTGGACCAAGTTCGTCCAAACCATATGAAAAACTCTCATTGGGACGAACTTTGGGTTCCGAGCTCTCAAATTCTGAAACGGAGCAAAGTTTGGACCATGTGTGGTCCAAACCACCAAAAGAACTCTCATTGGGCCGAACTTCGAGTTCCTTACTCTCGAAAAACTCAAACGGTGGAAAGTTTTGACCAAGTTCGTCCAAACCATATGAAAAACTCTCATTGGGACGAACTTTGGGTTCCGAGCTCTCAAATACTGAAACGGAGCAAAGTTTGGACCATGTGTCGTCCAAACCACCTAAAGAACTCTCATTGGGTCGAATTTGAGTTCCTTACTCTCCAAAAACTCAAAGGGAGCAAAGTTTCGACCAAGTTCGTCCAAACCATATGAAAAACTGTCATTGGGACGAACTTTGGGTTCCGAGCTCTCAATTACTGAAACGGAGCATAGTTTTGACCATGTGTGGACCAAACCACCTAAAGAACTCTCATTGGGTCGAACTTTGAGTTCCTTACTCTCCAAAAACTCAAACGGAGGAAAGTTTGGATCAAGTTCGTCCAAACCATAGGAAAAACTCTCATTGGGACGAACTTTGGGTTCCGAGCTCTCAAATACTGAAATGGAGCAAAGTTTGGACCATGTGTCGTCCAAACCACCTAAAGAACTCTCATTGGGTCGAACTTTTAGTTCCTTACTCTCCAAAAACTCAAAGGGAGCAAAGTTTTGACCAAGTTCGTCCAAACCATATGAAAAACTCTGATTGGGACGAACTTTGGGTTCCGAGCTCTCAAATACTGAAACGGAGCAAAGTTTTGACCTTGTGTGGTCCAAACCACCAAAAGAACTCTCATTGGCCCGAACTTTGAGTTCCTTACTCTCCAAAAACTCAAAGGGAGCAAAGTTTCGACCAAGTTCGTCCAAACCATAGGAAAAACTCTGATTGGGACGAACTTTTGGTTCCGAGCTCTCAAATACTGAAACGGAGCTAAGTTTGGACCATGTGTGGTCCAAACCACCAAAAGAACTCTCATTGGCCCGAACTTTGAGTTCCTTACTCTCCAAAAACTCAAACGGAGGAAAGTTTGGAGCAAGTTCGTCCAAACCATAGGAAAAACTCTCATTGGGACGAACTTTGGGTTCCGAGCTCTCAAATACTGAAAAGGAGCAAAGTTTGGACCATGTGTGGTTCAAACCACCAAAAGAACTCTCATTGGGCCGAACTTTGAGTTCCTTACTCTCCAAAAACTCAAACGGTGGAAAGTTTGGACCAAGTTCGTCCAAACCATATGAAAAACTCTCATTGGGACGAACTTTGGGTTCCGAGCTCTCAATTACTGAAACGGAGCATAGTTTGGACCATGTGTGGACCAAACCACCTAAAGAACTCTCATCGGGTCGAACTTGGAGTTCCTTACTATCCAAAAACTCAAACGGTGGAAAGTTTGGACCAGGTTCGTCCAAACCATATGAAAAACTCTCATTGGGACGAACTTTAGGTTCCGAGCTCTCAAATACTGAAACGGAGCAAAGTTTGGACCATGTGTGGTCCAAACAACCAAAAGAACTCTCATTGGGCCGAACTTCGAGTTCCTTACTCTCGAAAAACTCAAACGGTGGAAAGTTTTGACCAAGTTCGTCCAAACCATATGAAAAACTCTCATTGGGACGAACTTTGGGTTCCGAGCTCTCAATTACTGAAACGGAGCATAGTTTGGACCATGTGTGGACCAAACCACCTAAAAAACTCTCATCGGGTCGAACTTTGAGTTCCTTACTCTCCAAAAACTCAAACGGTGGAAAGTTTTGACCAAGTTCGTCCAAACCATATGAAAAACTCTCATTGGGACGAACTTTGGGTTTCGAGCTCTCAAATACTGAAACGGAGCAAAGTTTGGACCATGTGTGGTCCAAACAACCAAAAGAACTCTCATTGGGCCGAACTTCGAGTTCCTTACTCTCGAAAAACTCAAACGGTGGAAAGTTTTGACCAAGTTCGTCCAAACCATATGAAAAACTCTCATTGGGACGAACTTTGGGTTCCGAGCTCTCAAATACTGAAACGGAGCAAAGTTTGGACCATGTGTCGTCCAAACCACCTAAAGAACTCTCATTGGGTCGAACTTTGAGTTCCTTACTCTCCAAAAACTCAAAGGGAGCAAAGTTTCGACCAAGTTCGTCCAAACCATATGAAAAACTCTCATTGGGACGAACTTTGGGTTCCGAACTCTCAAATACTGAAATGGAGCAAAGTTTGGACCATGTGTCGTCCAAACCACCTAAAGAACTCTCATTGGGTCGAACTTTGAGTTCCTTACTCTCCAAAAACTCAAAGGGAGCAAAGTTTTGACCAAGTTCGTCCAAACCATATGAAAAACTCTCATTGGGACGAACTTTGGGTTCCGAGCTCTCAAATACTGAAACGGAGCAAAGTTTTGACCTTGTGTGGTCCAAACCACCAAAAGAACTCTCATTGGCCCGAACTTTGAGTTCCTTACTCTCCAAAAACTCAAAGGGAGCAAAGTTTCGACCAAGTTCGTCCAAACCATAGGAAAAACTCTGATTGGGACGAACTTTTGGTTCCGAGCTCTCAAATACTGAAACGGAGCTAAGTTTGGACCATGTGTGGTCCAAACCACCAAAAGAACTCTCATTGGCCCGAACTTTGAGTTCCTTACTCTCCAAAAACTCAAACGGTAGGAAAGTTTGGAGCAAGTTCGTCAAACCTATGGAAAAACTCTCATTGGGACGAACTTTGGGTTCCGAGCTCTCAAATACTGAAAAGGAGCAAAGTTTGGACCATGTGGTGGTCAACCACCAAAAGAACTCTCATTGGGCCGAACTTTGAGTTCCTTACTCTCCAAAAACTCAAACGGTGGAAAGTTTGGACCAGTTCGTCCAAACCATATGAAAAACTCTCATTGGGACGAACTTTGGGTTCCGAGCTCTCAATTACTGAACGGAGCATAGTTTGGCCATGTGTGGACCAACCACCTAAAAACACTCTCATCGGGTCGAACTTTGAGTTCCTTACTCTCCAAAAACTCAAACGGTGGAAAGTTTTGACAAGTTCGTCCAAACCATATGAAAAACTCTCATTGGGACGAACTTTGGGTTCCGAGCTCTCAATACTGAAACGGAGCAAAGTTTGGACCATGTGTGTCCAAACCACCAAAAGAACTCTCATTGGGTCGAACTTTGAGTTCCTTACTCTCCAAAAACTCAAACGGTGGAAAGTTTGACCAAGTTCGTCCAAACCATATGAAAAACTCTCATTGGGACGAACTTTGGGTTCCGAGCTCTCAAATACTGAAAC
>JAETGN010000140.1:0-29959 GCA_017139565.1 Luffa aegyptiaca | reverse complement strand
AGGAACTTAAAGTTCCGGGACCAATGAGAGTCTTTACGTGGTTGAAGACCACATGGTCACAACGTATTCTCCGTTTCGGTTTTTTAGAGGTCGGAAACCCAATATTCGTCCCCACTGGAGTTTTTCATATGATTTGGACGAACTTGGTCCTATGGGGCTGTTCGCGCTCAAAACTTTGCTCCTTTTGAGGTTTTTGGTAGAGTTAGGAACTCAAAGTTCGGCCCAATGAGTGTTCTTTACGTGGTTTGGACGACACATGGTCAAAACTTATCTCCGTTTCGGTTTTTGAGAGGTCGGAACCCAAAGTTCGTCCCAATGAGAGTTTTTCATATGGTTTGGACGAACTTGGTCCAAACTTTGCTCCGTTTGAGTTTTTGGAGAGTTAGGAACTTAAAGTTCGGCCCAATGAGAGTTCTTTACGTGGTTTGGACGACACATGGTCACAACTTATCTCCGTTTCGGTTTTTTACAGGTCGGAACCCAAAGTTCGTCCCAATGAGAGTTTTTCATATGGTTTGGACGAACTTGGTCCAAACTTTGCTCCGTTTGAGTTTTTGGAGAGTTAGGAACTTAAAGTTCGGCCCAATGAGAGTTCTTTACGTGGTTTGGACGACACATGGTCACAACTTATCTCCGTTTCGGTTTTTTAGAGGTCGGAAACCCAAAGTTCGTCCCAATGAGAGTTTTTCATATGGTTTGGACGAACTTGGTCCAAACTTTGCTCCGTTTGAGTTTTTGGAGAGTTAGGAACTTAAAGTTCGGCCCAATGAGAGTTCTTTACGTGGTTTGGACGACACATGGTCACAACTTATCTCCGTTTCGGTTTTTTACGAGGTCGGAACCCAAAGTTCGTCCCAATGAGAGTTTTTCATATGGTTTGGACGAACTTGGTCCAAACTTTGCTCCGTTTGAGTTTTTGGAGAGTTAGGAACTTAAAGTTCGGCCCAATGAGAGTTCTTTACGTGGTTTGGACGACACATGGTCACAACTTATCTCCGTTTCGGTTTTTTAGAGGTCGGAACCCAAAGTTCGTCCCAATGAGAGTTTTTCATATGGTTTGGACGAACTTGGTCCAAACTTTGCTCCGTTTGAGTTTTTGGAGAGTTAGGAACTTAAAGTTCGGCCCAATGAGAGTTCTTTACGTGGTTTGAAAGACACATGGTCACAACTTATCTCCGTTTCGGTTTTTTAGAGGTCGAAACCCAATGTTCGTCCCAATGAGAGTTTTTCATATGGTTTGGACGAACTTGGTCCAAACTTTGCTCCTTTTGAGTTTTTGGAGAGTTAGGAACTCAAAGTTCGGCCCAATGAGTGTTCTTTACGTGGTTTGGACGACACATGGTCAAAACTTATCTCCGTTTCGGTTTTTGAGAGGTCGGAACCCAAAGTTCGTCCCAATGAGAGTTTTTCATATGGTTTGGACGAACTTGGTCCAAACTTTGCTCCGTTTGAGTTTTTGGAGAGTTAGGAACTTAAAGTTCGGCCCAATGAGAGTTCTTTACGTGGTTTGGACGACACATGGTCACAACTTATCTCCGTTTCGGTTTTTTAGAGGTCGGAACCCAAAGTTCGTCCCAATGAGAGTTTTTCATATGGTTTGGACGAACTTGGTCCAAACTTTGCTCCGTTTGAGTTTTTGGAGAGTTAGGAACTTAAAGTTCGGCCCAATGAGAGTTCTTTACGTGGTTTGGACGACACATGGTCACAACTTATCTCCGTTTCGGTTTTTTAGAGGTCGGAACCCAAAGTTCGTCCCAATGAGAGTTTTTCATATGGTTTGGACGAACTTGGTCCAAACTTTGCTCCGTTTGAGTTTTTGGAGAGTTAGGAACTTAAAGTTCGGCCCAATGAGAGTTCTTTACGTGGTTTGGACGACACATGGTCACAACTTATCTCCGTTTCGGTTTTTTAGAGGTCGGAACCCAAAGTTCGTCCCAATGAGAGTTTTTCATATGGTTTGGACGAACTTGGTCCAAACTTTGCTCCGTTTGAGTTTTTGGAGAGTTAGGAACTTAAAGTTCGGCCCAATGAGAGTTCTTTACGTGGTTTGGACGACACATGGTCACAACTTATCTCCGTTTCGGTTTTTTAGAGGTCGGAACCCAAAGTTCGTCCCAATGAGAGTTTTTCATATGGTTTGGACGAACTTGGTCCAAACTTTGCTCCGTTTGAGTTTTTGGAGAGTTAGGAACTTAAAGTTCGGCCCAATGAGAGTTCTTTACGTGGTTTGAAAGACACATGGTCACAACTTATCTCCGTTTCGGTTTTTTAGAGGTCGAAACCCAATGTTCGTCCCAATGAGAGTTTTTCATATGGTTTGGACGAACTTGGTCCAAACTTTGCTCCTTTTGAGTTTTTGGAGAGTTAGGAACTCAAAGTTCGGCCCAATGAGTGTTCTTTACGTGGTTTGGACGACACATGGTCAAAACTTATCTCCGTTTCGGTTTTTGAGAGGTCGGAACCCAAAGTTCGTCCCAATGAGAGTTTTTCATATGGTTTGGACGAACTTGGTCCAAACTTTGCTCCGTTTGAGTTTTTGGAGAGTTAGGAACTTAAAGTTCGGCCCAATGAGAGTTCTTTACGTGGTTTGGAAGACACATGGTCACAACTTATCTCCGTTTCGGTTTTTTAGAGGTCGGAACCCAAAGTTCGTCCCAATGAGAGTTTTTCATATGGTTTGGACGAACTTGGTCCAAACTTTGCTCCGTTTGAGTTTTTGGAGAGTTAGGAACTTAAAGTTCGGCCCAATGAGAGTTCTTTACGTGGTTTGGACGACACATGGTCACAACTTATCTCCGTTTCGGTTTTTTAGAGGTCGGAACCCAAAGTTCGTCCCAATGAGAGTTTTTCATATGGTTTGGACGAACTTGGTCCAAACTTTGCTCCGTTTGAGTTTTTGGAGAGTTAGGAACTTAAAGTTCGGCCCAATGAGAGTTCTTTACGTGGTTTGGACGACACATGGTCACAACTTATCTCCGTTTCGGTTTTTTAGAGGTCGGAACCCAAAGTTCGTCCCAATGAGAGTTTTTCATATGGTTTGGACGAACTTGGTCCAAACTTTGCTCCGTTTGAGTTTTTGGAGAGTTAGGAACTTAAAGTTCGGCCCAATGAGAGTTCTTTACGTGGTTTGAAAGACACATGGTCACAACTTATCTCCGTTTCGGTTTTTTAGAGGTCGGAACCCAAAGTTCGTCCCAATGAGAGTTTTTCATATGGTTTGGACGAACTTGGTCCAAACTTTGCTCCGTTTGAGTTTTTGGAGAGTTAGGAACTCAAAGTTCGGCCCAATGAGAGTTCTTTACGTGGTTTGGACGACACATGGTCACAACTTATCTCCGTTTCGGTTTTTGAGAGGTCGGAACCCAAAGTTCGTCCCAATGAGAGTTTTTCATATGGTTTGGACGAACTTGGTCCAAACTTTGCTCCGTTTGAGTTTTTGGAGAGTTAGGAACTTAAAGTTCGGCCCAATGAGAGTTCTTTACGTGGTTTGGACGACACATGGTCACAACTTATCTCCGTTTCGGTTTTTTAGAGGTCGGAACCCAAAGTTCGTCCCAATGAGAGTTTTTCATATGGTTTGGACGAACTTGGTCCAAACTTTGCTCCGTTTGAGTTTTTGGAGAGTTAGGAACTTAAAGTTCGGCCCAATGAGAGTTCTTTACGTGGTTTGGACGACACATGGTCACAACTTATCTCCGTTTCGGTTTTTTAGAGGTCGGAACCCAAAGTTCGTCCCAATGAGAGTTTTTCATATGGTTTGGACGAACTTGGTCCAAACTTTGCTCCGTTTGAGTTTTTGGAGAGTTAGGAACTTAAAGTTCGGCCCAATGAGAGTTCTTTACGTGGTTTGGACGACACATGGTCACAACTTATCTCCGTTTCGGTTTTTGAGAGGTCGGAACCCAAAGTTCGTCCCAATGAGAGTTTTTCATATGGTTTGGACGAACTTGGTCCAAACTTTGCTCCGTTTGAGTTTTTGGAGAGTTAGGAACTTAAAGTTCGGCCCAATGAGAGTTCTTTACGTGGTTTGAAAGACACATGGTCACAACTTATCTCCGTTTCGGTTTTTTAGAGGTCGGAACCCAAAGTTCGTCCCAATGAGAGTTTTTCATATGGTTTGGACGAACTTGGTCCAAACTTTGCTCCGTTTGAGTTTTTGGAGAGTTAGGAACTTAAAGTTCGGCCCAATGAGAGTTCTTTACGTGGTTTGGACGACACATGGTCACAACTTATCTCCGTTTCGGTTTTTTAGAGGTCGGAACCCAAAGTTCGTCCCAATGAGAGTTTTTCATATGGTTTGGACGAACTTGGTCCAAACTTTGCTCCGTTTGAGTTTTTGGAGAGTTAGGAACTTAAAGTTCGGCCCAATGAGAGTTCTTTACGTGGTTTGAAAGACACATGGTCACAACTTATCTCCGTTTCGGTTTTTTAGAGGTCGAAACCCAATGTTCGTCCCAATGAGAGTTTTTCATATGGTTTGGACGAACTTGGTCCAAACTTTGCTCCTTTTGAGTTTTTGGAGAGTTAGGAACTCAAAGTTCGGCCCAATGAGTGTTCTTTACGTGGTTTGGACGACACATGGTCAAAACTTATCTCCGTTTCGGTTTTTGAGAGGTCGGAACCCAAAGTTCGTCCCAATGAGAGTTTTTCATATGGTTTGGACGAACTTGGTCCAAACTTTGCTCCGTTTGAGTTTTTGGAGAGTTAGGAACTTAAAGTTCGGCCCAATGAGAGTTCTTTACGTGGTTTGAAAGACACATGGTCACAACTTATCTCCGTTTCGGTTTTTTAGAGGTCGGAACCCAAAGTTCGTCCCAATGAGAGTTTTTCATATGGTTTGGACGAACTTGGTCCAAACTTTGCTCCGTTTGAGTTTTTGGAGAGTTAGGAACTTAAAGTTCGGCCCAATGAGAGTTCTTTACGTGGTTTGAAAGACACATGGTCACAACTTATCTCCGTTTCGGTTTTTTAGAGGTCGAAACCCAATGTTCGTCCCAATGAGAGTTTTTCATATGGTTTGGACGAACTTGGTCCAAACTTTGCTCCTTTTGAGTTTTTGGAGAGTTAGGAACTCAAAGTTCGGCCCAATGAGTGTTCTTTACGTGGTTTGGACGACACATGGTCAAAACTTATCTCCGTTTCGGTTTTTGAGAGGTCGGAACCCAAAGTTCGTCCCAATGAGAGTTTTTCATATGGTTTGGACGAACTTGGTCCAAACTTTGCTCCGTTTGAGTTTTTGGAGAGTTAGGAACTTAAAGTTCGGACCAATGAGAGTTCTTTACGTGGTTTGAAAGACACATGGTCACAACTTATCTCCGTTTCGGTTTTTTAGAGGTCGAAACCCAATATTCGTCCCAATGAGAGTTTTTCATATGGTTTGGACGAACTTGGTCCAAACTTTGCTCCTTTTGAGTTTTTGGAGAGTTAGGAACTCAAAGTTCGGCCCAATGAGTGTTCTTTACGTGGTTTGGACGACACATGGTCAAAACTTATCTCCGTTTCGGTTTTTGAGAGGTCGGAACCCAAAGTTCGTCCCAATGAGAGTTTTTCATATGGTTTGGACGAACTTGGTCCAAACTTTGCTCCGTTTGAGTTTTTGGAGAGTTAGGAACTTAAAGTTCGGCCCAATGAGAGTTCTTTACGTGGTTTGGACGACACATGGTCACAACTTATCTCCGTTTCGGTTTTTTACAGGTCGGAACCCAAAGTTCGTCCCAATGAGAGTTTTTCATATGGTTTGGACGAACTTGGTCCAAACTTTGCTCCGTTTGAGTTTTTGGAGAGTTAGGAACTTAAAGTTCGGCCCAATGAGAGTTCTTTACGTGGTTTGGACGACACATGGTCACAACTTATCTCCGTTTCGGTTTTTTACAGGTCGGAACCCAAAGTTCGTCCCAATGAGAGTTTTTCATATGGTTTGGACGAACTTGGTCCAAACTTTGCTCCGTTTGAGTTTTTGGAGAGTTAGGAACTTAAAGTTCGGCCCAATGAGAGTTCTTTACGTGGTTTGGACGACACATGGTCACAACTTATCTCCGTTTCGGTTTTTGAGAGGTGGGAACCCAAAGTTCGTCCCAATGAGAGTTTTTCATATGGTTTGGACGAACTTGGTCCAAACTTTGCTCCTTTTGAGTTTTTGGAGAGTTAGGAACTCAAAGTTCGGCCCAATGAGTGTTCTTTACGTGGTTTGGACGACACATGGTCAAAACTTATCTCCGTTTCGGTTTTTTAGAGGTCGGAACCCAAAGTTCGTCCCAATGAGAGTTTTTCATATGGTTTGGACGAACTTGGTCCAAACTTTGCTCCGTTTGAGTTTTTGGAGAGTTAGGAACTTAAAGTTCGGCCCAATGAGAGTTCTTTACGTGGTTTGAAAGACACATGGTCACAACTTATCTCCGTTTCGGTTTTTTAGAGGTCGAAACCCAATGTTCGTCCCAATGAGAGTTTTTCATATGGTTTGGACGAACTTGGTCCAGACTTTGCTCCTTTTGAGTTTTTGGAGAGTTAGGAACTCAAAGTTCGGCCCAATGAGTGTTCTTTACGTGGTTTGGACGACACATGGTCAAAACTTATCTCCGTTTCGGTTTTTGAGAGGTCGGAACCCAAAGTTCGTCCCAATGAGAGTTTTTCATATGGTTTGGACGAACTTGGTCCAAACTTTGCTCCGTTTGAGTTTTTGGAGAGTTAGGAACTTAAAGTTCGGACCAATGAGAGTTCTTTACGTGGTTTGAAAGACACATGGTCACAACTTATCTCCGTTTCGGTTTTTTAGAGGTCGAAACCCAATATTCGTCCCAATGAGAGTTTTTCATATGGTTTGGACGAACTTGGTCCAAACTTTGCTCCTTTTGAGTTTTTGGAGAGTTAGGAACTCAAAGTTCGGCCCAATGAGTGTTCTTTACGTGGTTTGGACGACACATGGTCAAAACTTATCTCCGTTTCGGTTTTTGAGAGGTCGGAACCCAAAGTTCGTCCCAATGAGAGTTTTTCATATGGTTTGGACGAACTTGGTCCAAACTTTGCTCCGTTTGAGTTTTTGGAGAGTTAGGAACTTAAAGTTCGGCCCAATGAGAGTTCTTTACGTGGTTTGAAAGACACATGGTCACAACTTATCTCCGTTTCGGTTTTTTAGAGGTCGAAACCCAATATTCGTCCCAATGAGAGTTTTTCATATGGTTTGGACGAACTTGGTCCAAACTTTGCTCCTTTTGAGTTTTTGGAGAGTTAGGAACTCAAAGTTCGGCCCAATGAGTGTTCTTTACGTGGTTTGGACGACACATGGTCACAACTTATCTCCGTTTCGGTTTTTTAGAGGTCGGAACCCAAAGTTCGTCCCAATGAGAGTTTTTCATATGGTTTGGACGAACTTGGTCCAAACTTTGCTCCGTTTGAGTTTTTGGAGAGTTAGGAACTTAAAGTTCGGCCCAATGAGAGTTCTTTACGTGGTTTGGACGACACATGGTCACAACTTATCTCCGTTTCGGTTTTTTACGAGGTCGGAACCCAAAGTTCGTCCCAATGAGAGTTTTTCATATGGTTTGGACGAACTTGGTCCAAACTTTGCTCCGTTTGAGTTTTTGGAGAGTTAGGAACTTAAAGTTCGGCCCAATGAGAGTTCTTTACGTGGTTTGAAAGACACATGGTCACAACTTATCTCCGTTTCGGTTTTTTAGAGGTCGGAACCCAAAGTTCGTCCCAATGAGAGTTTTTCATATGGTTTGGACGAACTTGGTCCAAACTTTGCTCCGTTTGAGTTTTTGGAGAGTTAGGAACTTAAAGTTCGGCCCAATGAGAGTTCTTTACGTGGTTTGAAGACACATGGTCACAACTTATCTCCGTTTCGGTTTTTTAGAGGTCGAACCCAATGTTCGTCCCAATGAGAGTTTTTCATATGGTTTGGACGAACTTGGTCCAAACTTTGCTCCTTTTGAGTTTTTGGAGAGTTAGGAACTCAAAGTTCGGCCCAATGAGTGTTCTTTACGTGGTTTGGACGACACATGGTCAAAACTTATCTCCGTTTCGGTTTTTGAGAGGTCGGAACCCAAAGTTCGTCCCAATGAGAGTTTTTCATATGGTTTGGACGAACTTGGTCCAAACTTTGCTCCGTTTGAGTTTTTGGAGAGTTAGGAACTTAAAGTTCGGCCCAATGAGAGTTCTTTACGTGGTTTGGAAAGACACATGGTCACAACTTATCTCCGTTTCGGTTTTTTAGAGGTCGGAACCCAAAGTTCGTCCCAATGAGAGTTTTTCATATGGTTTGGACGAACTTGGTCCAAACTTTGCTCCGTTTGAGTTTTTGGAGAGTTAGGAACTTAAAGTTCGGCCCAATGAGAGTTCTTTACGTGGTTTGGACGACACATGGTCACAACTTATCTCCGTTTCGGTTTTTTAGAGGTCGGAACCCAAAGTTCGTCCCAATGAGAGTTTTTCATATGGTTTGGACGAACTTGGTCCAAACTTTGCTCCGTTTGAGTTTTTGGAGAGTTAGGAACTTAAAGTTCGGCCCAATGAGAGTTCTTTACGTGGTTTGGACGACACATGGTCACAACTTATCTCCGTTTCGGTTTTTTACAGGTCGGAACCCAAAGTTCGTCCCAATGAGAGTTTTTCATATGGTTTGGACGAACTTGGTCCAAACTTTGCTCCGTTTGAGTTTTTGGAGAGTTAGGAACTTAAAGTTCGGCCCAATGAGAGTTCTTTACGTGGTTTGGACGACACATGGTCACAACTTATCTCCGTTTCGGTTTTTTACAGGTCGGAACCCAAAGTTCGTCCCAATGAGAGTTTTTCATATGGTTTGGACGAACTTGGTCCAAACTTTGCTCCGTTTGAGTTTTTGGAGAGTTAGGAACTTAAAGTTCGGCCCAATGAGAGTTCTTTACGTGGTTTGGACGACACATGGTCACAACTTATCTCCGTTTCGGTTTTTGAGAGGTCGGAACCCAAAGTTCGTCCCAATGAGAGTTTTTCATATGGTTTGGACGAACTTGGTCCAAACTTTGCTCCGTTTGAGTTTTTGGAGAGTTAGGAACTTAAAGTTCGGCCCAATGAGAGTTCTTTACGTGGTTTGGACGACACATGGTCACAACTTATCTCCGTTTCGGTTTTTGAGAGGTTGGAACCCAAAGTTCGTCCCAATGAGAGTTTTTCATATGGTTTGGACGAACTTGGTCCAAACTTTGCTCCGTTTGAGTTTTTGGAGAGTTAGGAACTTAAAGTTCGGCCCAATGAGAGTTCTTTACGTGGTTTGAAAGACACATGGTCACAACTTATCTCCGTTTCGGTTTTTTAGAGGTCGAAACCCAATGTTCGTCCCAATGAGAGTTTTTCATATGGTTTGGACGAACTTGGTCCAGACTTTGCTCCTTTTGAGTTTTTGGAGAGTTAGGAACTCAAAGTTCGGCCCAATGAGTGTTCTTTACGTGGTTTGGACGACACATGGTCAAAACTTATCTCCGTTTCGGTTTTTGAGAGGTCGGAACCCAAAGTTCGTCCCAATGAGAGTTTTTCATATGGTTTGGACGAACTTGGTCCAAACTTTGCTCCTTTTGAGTTTTTGGAGAGTTAGGAACTCAAAGTTCGGCCCAATGAGTGTTCTTTACGTGGTTTGGACGACACATGGTCAAAACTTATCTCCGTTTCGGTTTTTGAGAGGTCGGAACCCAAAGTTCGTCCCAATGAGAGTTTTTCATATGGTTTGGACGAACTTGGTCCAAACTTTGCTCCGTTTGAGTTTTTGGAGAGTTAGGAACTTAAAGTTCGGACCAATGAGAGTTCTTTACGTGGTTTGAAAGACACATGGTCACAACTTATCTCCGTTTCGGTTTTTGAGAGGTCGAAACCCAATGTTCGTCCCAATGAGAGTTTTTCATATGGTTTGGACGAACTTGGTCCAAACTTTGCTCCTTTTGAGTTTTTGGAGAGTTAGGAACTCAAAGTTCAGGCCCAATGAGTGTTCTTTACGTGGTTTGGACGACACATGGTCAAAACTTATCTCCGTTTCGGTTTTTGAGAGGTCGGAACCCAAAGTTCGTCCCAATGAGAGTTTTTCATATGGTTTGGACGAACTTGGTCCAAACTTTGCTCCTTTTGAGTTTTTGGAGAGTTAGGAACTAAAGTTCGGCCCAATGAGTGTTCTTTACGTGGTTTGGACGACACATGGTCAAAACTTATCTCCGTTTCGGTTTTTGAGAGGTCGGAACCCAAAGTTCGTCCCAATGAGAGTTTTTCATATGGTTTGGACGAACTTGGTCCAAACTTTGCTCCGTTTGAGTTTTTGGAGAGTTAGGAACTTAAAGTTCGGACCAATGAGAGTTCTTTACGTGGTTTGAAAGACACATGGTCACAACTTATCTCCGTTTCGGTTTTTGAGAGGTCGAAACCCAATGTTCGTCCCAATGAGAGTTTTTCATATGGTTTGGACGAACTTGGTCCAAACTTTGCTCCTTTTGAGTTTTTGGAGAGTTAGGAACTCAAAGTTCGGCCCAATGAGTGTTCTTTACGTGGTTTGGACGACACATGGTCAAAACTTATCTCCGTTTCGGTTTTTGAGAGGTCGGAACCCAAAGTTCGTCCCAATGAGAGTTTTTCATATGGTTTGGACGAACTTGGTCCAAACTTTGCTCCGTTTGAGTTTTTGGAGAGTTAGGAACTTAAAGTTCGGCCCAATGAGAGTTCTTTACGTGGTTTGGACGACACATGGTCACAACTTATCTCCGTTTCGGTTTTTTACAGGTCGGAACCCAAAGTTCGTCCCAATGAGAGTTTTTCATATGGTTTGGACGAACTTGGTCCAAACTTTGCTCCGTTTGAGTTTTTGGAGAGTTAGGAACTTAAAGTTCGGCCCAATGAGAGTTCTTTACGTGGTTTGAAAGACACATGGTCACAACTTATCTCCGTTTCGGTTTTTGAGAGGTCGGAACCCAATGTTCGTCCCAATGAGAGTTTTTCATATGGTTTGGACGAACTTGGTCCAAACTTTGCTCCTTTTGAGTTTTTGGAGAGTTAGGAACTCAAAGTTCAGCCCAATGAGTGTTCTTTACGTGGTTTGGACGACACATGGTCAAAACTTATCTCCGTTTCGGTTTTTGAGAGGTCGGAACCCAAAGTTCGTCCCAATGAGAGTTTTTCATATGGTTTGGACGAACTTGGTCCAAACTTTGCTCCGTTTGAGTTTTTGGAGAGTTAGGAACTTAAAGTTCGGCCCAATGAGAGTTCTTTACTGTGGTTTGAAAGACACATGGTCACAACTTATCTCCGTTTCGGTTTTTTAGAGGTCGGAACCCAATGTTCGTCCCAATGAGAGTTTTTCATATGGTTTGGACGAACTTGGTCCAAACTTTGCTCCTTTTGAGTTTTTGGAGAGTTAGGAACTCAAAGTTCGGCCCAATGAGTGTTCTTTACGTGGTTTGGACGACACATGGTCAAAACTTATCTCCGTTTCGGTTTTTTAGAGGTCGGAACCCAAAGTTTGTCCCAATGAGAGTTTTTCATATGCTTTGGACGAACTTTGTCCAAACTTTGCTCCGTTTGAGTTTTTGGAGAGTTAGGAACTTAAAGTTCGGCCCAATGAGAGTTCTTGACGTGGTTTGGACGACACATGGTCACAACTTATCTCCGTTTCGGTTTTTTAGAGGTCGGAACCCAAAGTTCGTCCCAATGAGAGTTTTTCATATGGTTTGGACGAACTCTGTCCAAACTTTGCTGTGTTTGAGTTTTTGGAGAGTTAGGAACTTAAAGTTCGGCCCAATGAGAGTTCTTTACGTGGTTCGAAAGACACATGGTCACAACTTATCTCCGTTTCGGTTTTTTAGAGGTCGAAACCCAATTGTTCGTCCCAATGAGAGTTTTTCATATGGTTTGGACGAACTTGGTCCAAACTTTGCTCCTTTTGAGTTTTTGGAGAGTTAGGAACTCAAAGTTCGGCCCAATGAGTGTTCTTTACGTGGTTTGGACGACACATGGTCAAAACTTATCTCCGTTTCGGTTTTTGATAGGTCGGAACCCAAAGTTCGTCCCAATGAGAGTTTTTCATATGGTTTGGACAAACTTGGTCCAAACTTTGCTCCTTTTGAGTTTTTCGAGAGTTAGGAACTCAAAGTTCGGCCCAATGAGAGTTCTTTACGTGGTTTGGACGACACATGGTCAAAACTTATCTCCGTTCCGGTTTTTGAGAGGTCGGAACCCAAAGTTCGTCCCAATGAGAGTTTTTCATATGGTTTGGACGAACTTGGTCCAAACTTTGCTCCGTTTGAGTTTTTGGAGAGTTAGGAACTTAAAGTTCGGCCCAATGAGAGTTCTTTACGTGGTTTGAAAGACACATGGTCACAACTTATCTCCGTTTCGGTTTTTTAGAGGTCGGAACCCAAAGTTCGTACCAATGAGAGTTTTTCATATGGTTTGGACGAACTTTGTCCAAACCTTGCTCCGTTTGAGTTTTTGGAGAGTTAGGAACTTAAAGTTCGGCCCAATGAGAGTTCTTTACGTGGTTTGGACGACACATGGTCACAACTTATCTCCGTTTCGGTTTTTTAGAGGTCGGAACCCAAAGTTCGTCCCAATGAGAGTTTTTCATATGGTTTGGCGAACTCTGTCCAAACTTTGCTGTGTTTGAGTTTTTGGAGAGTTAGGAACTTAAAGTTCGGCCCAATGAGAGTTCTTTACGTGGTTCGAAAGACACATGGTCACAACTTATCTCCGTTTCGGTTTTTTAGAGGTCGAAACCCATTGTTCGTCCCAATGAGAGTTTTTCATATGGTTTGGACGAACTTGGTCCAAACTTTGCTCCTTTTGAGTTTTTTGAGAGTTAGGAACTCAAAGTTCGGCCCAATGAGTGTTCTTTACGTGGTTTGGACGACACATGGTCAAAACTTATCTCCGTTTCGGTTTTTGATAGGTCGGAACCCAAAGTTCGTCCCAATGAGAGTTTTTCATATGGTTTGGACAAACTTTGTCCAAACTTTGCTCCTTTTGAGTTTTTCGAGAGTTAGGAACTCAAAGTTCGGCCCAATGAGAGTTCTTTACGTGGTTTGGACGACACATGGTCAAAACTTATCTCCGTTTCGGTTTTTGAGAGGTCGGAGCCCAAAGTTCGTCCCAATGAGAGTTTTTCATATGGTTTGGACGAACTTGGTCCAAACTTTGCTCCGTTTGAGTTTTTGGAGAGTTTGGAACTTAAAGTTCGGCCCAATGAGAGTTCTTTACGTGGTTTGAAAGACACATGGTCACAACTTATCTCCGTTTCGGTTTTTTAGAGGTCGGAACCCAAAGTTCGTCCCAATGAGAGTTTTTCATATGGTTTGGACGAACTTGGTCCAAACTTTGCTCCTTTTGAGTTTTTGGAGAGTTAGGAACTCAAAGTTCGGCCCAATGAGAATTCTTTACGCGGTTTGGACGACACATGGTCAAAACTTATCTCCGTTTCGGTTTTTGAGAGGTCGGAACCCAAAGTTCGTCCCAATGAGAGTTTTTCATATGGTTTTGACGAACTTGGTCCAATTGCTCCGTTTGAGTTTTTGGAGAGTTAGGAACTTAAAGTTCGGCCCAATGAGAGTTTTTTATGTGGTTTGGACGACACATGGTCACAACTTATCTCCGTTTCGGTTTTTTAGAGGTCGGAACTTAAAGTTCGTCCCAATGAGAGTTTTTCATATGGTTTGGACGAACTTGGTCCAAACTTTGCTCCTTTTGAGTTTTTGGAGAGTTAGGAACTCAAAGTTCGGCCCAATGAGAGTTCTTTACGTGGTTTGGACGACACATGGTCAAAACTTATCTCCGTTTCGGTTTTTGAGAGGTCGGAACCCAAAGTTCGTACCAATGAGAGTTTTTCATATGGTTTGGACGAACTTTGTCCAAACCTTGCTCCGTTTGAGTTTTTGGAGAGTTAGGAACTTAAAGTTCCGCCCAATGAGAGTTCTTTACGTGGTTTGGACGACACATGGTCACAACTTATCTCCGTTTCGGTTTTTTAGAGGTCGGAACCCAAAGTTCGTCCCAATGAGAGTTTTTCATATGGTTTGGACGAACTTGGTCCAAACTTTTCTCCTTTTGAGTTTTTGGAGAGTTAGGAACTCAAAGTTCTGCCCAATGAGAGTTCTTTACGTGGTTTGGACGACACATGGTCAAAACTTATCTCCGTTTCGGTTTCTTAGAGGTCGAAACCCAAAGTTCGTCCTAATGAGAGTTTTTCATATGGTTTGGACGAACTTGGTTCAAACTTTGCTCCGTTTGAGTTTTTGGATAGTTTGGAACTCAAAGTTCGGCCCAATGAGAGTTCTTTAGGTGCTTTGGACGAAAAATGGTCCAATTTATCTCCGTTTCGGTTTTTGAGAGGTTGGAACCCAAAGTTCGTCCCAGTGAGAGTTTTTCATATGGTTTGGACGAACTTGGTCCAAATTTGCTCCGTTTGAGTTTTTGGAGAGTTAGGAACTTAAACTTCGGCCCAATGAGAGTTCTTTACGTGGTTTGAAAGACACATGGTCACAACTTATCTCCGTTTTGGTTTTTTAGAGGTCGAAACCCAAAGTTTGTCCCAATGAGAGTTTTTCATATGGTTTGGACGAACTTGGTCCAAACTTTGCTCCTTTTGAGTTTTTGGAGAGTTAGGAACTCAAAGTTCGGCCCAATGAGAGTTCTTTACGTGGTTTGGACGACACATGGTCAAAACTTATCTCCGTTTCGGTTTTTGAGAGGTCGGAACCCAAAGTTCGTCCCAATGAGAGTTTTTCATATGGTTTGGACGAACTTTGTCCAAACTTTGCTCCGTTTTAGTTTTTGGAGAGTTAGGAACTCAAAGTTCGGCCCAATGAGAGTTCTTTACGTGGTTTGGACGACACATGGTCAAAACTGATATGAACCAAGATGTCTTGTGTTATGCCAAAAACATATTCAAAATTACGTTGCATTAAATGAAGTCAAATGTCAATAAAGTTGAAGTCAACTAGCATTGAAGGAAATCAAGTTGTATTGAATGAACTCAACTACATGTCAAGTTCATTTAGTGCAAGTCAAGCATCAATGATGGAACCACACTTCAAGCTACTTCAAACTACATCAAGTGGAGCTTCATTTAAACTTTGGGAGGTTACAAGACATTGTTGGTTGATGGGTTTTCAATTATCGGATTTAAGGGAGTTTCTATGTAATTTTCAGTTTTTAAGTTTTGTTATCAATGTTTTAGGTTACAATTTAGGTAGTGGATATTATAGTATTAATGAGGATGAGAGTTACAACTCTTCAAATTACCATAGGTTACTCTAGAGTTTAATTTTGAGGCTATAAAAAGCCATGTATGTTGTATTTGAAAAGAGACTTGGAAAATGTAGTAAAATAAGCCTTTGAGCTTTTCCTTTAGCCTAAGAGCTAAGTTTCTTTGCAATTCTATGTAGTTTAGGTTGCATGCTTAGAATCATTCAAGCTTGACTTGATCAATCATGCTTGTGGAGTGATTCGAATCTCAAACAAGGTTTCTTGCCTTGAGATATTTTGGTATGGAATCAATCAATAATCCATTGCATGTACCTGAAGGACCAATTACAAGAAGCAAGGCAAAGAAGATTCAAGAGGCATTCACACTACATCTTCAAACACTAGCAAATTCACAAGACCCGACGGATAATTTTGAGGCCAAATTTTTATATAATGTTAGTTCAATGAGTCAAGAAGAGAATGGCATGAAGATGGCACGGGAAAAGTCCAATAGTTTAGAAGATGACACGGTGATCAAAAACATTGTGCAGATTTGGTGAAGAAAATGCTGTCAAGTGTGCACTGCATGGGAAAACGTGATGTCAAACCTTGTCAAACGTTGCCATTATGAGGAGCGGATTCCATAGCACATATTTAAGACAATTTAAAGCAATTCTATCTTTTTAGTTTTGAGATATGGCTGCTCGTTTGATGTGCAATCAAGTTTTAAGTTCCTAGGTCTTATTTTCTACAATTTGCAATTAAGTGTAGTTGAAAGACTTTTGAGTTCCTTGGTCTATCCACGACCATTTGGCCTTTAAATGGCTTGTAATACTCTTGAAAACTCAGATTATGCATATTAAAAAGCTTTTGCTTATTCAACCCGTTTGGTGTTATCTTTTCTTTCAAATCTTGTTTTAGGTTTGATGTTCAACCGATTCATTGGATTAGTTTTGATCAATCTAATTCTGGAGTGAGTCGTCTTAGGATCTTTGAGTGACCATCATAGATTCTAAGTTTGATCTAAGAGTGATTCATCTTCTAACTAAACTCTTGGTTGGAATCATTCGGTAAGTTTGTCTTATTTGTGTCCGTTTACAAGGATCCTAGAAGGACCTCTAGCTTTGTAAACTTAAGCATATCGGGCGCTTATCATTTTGGTATCAGAGCCTTGGTCAACATCCTTTGGCCAACTCTAGAGGTGAAATATCTTTACTTTCTTTCATTTTTTTTTTCCTTACGAAATTGTATTATTGTGTATTGCTCTCGGATTATCAAAAAAAAAAAAAGAAAAAAAAAAGAAAAAAAAAATCAGTAGCAAATAGAAAAAAAAAAGAGAAAAAAAAAACAAAAAAAAGAAGGAAAAAGCTTTTATTCAAAGATCCGAGGCACACCAAAAGTTAGTGTCATTATATTGTATGTTTGTTCAAAGTTTGTAGTTGCTGGTCTTAAGGTTGATTTGCTCTAGTTTAGTTTGTGAAAATTGATCATTTGAATTAGTTATATCAAACTTACAGCAAGATTGCACCAAAATTTAAGCCAACCCTTACATCTTTGACCTAGTACCAAAAGCCTACCCTTGAGTGATAAACACGAGTGTCCTTGAGTGAAACCTTTGTGAGAAGTGTGGAAAGGTCCTTGTTACTTAATACAAAATGTCGCATGATGGAGAGGAAGTTCTAGAAGTGATAGATCCAAATGTTGCTATTCTTCAAGCAATTCAAGGTATGTTGGAATTGATGAGGGAAGATAGACAAGAAAGGAGGGCACAACAACAAAGGGAAGTACGTGCATTCCAAGAAGATGAAGGTGTGTTTGACTTAGATGCACATGAAAGACAGCTTGGAGGTAGAGGAAATGTGAGAGGGAGAGGAAGAAATAACCTCGCCAATGTGATGCAACCTAGAAGGATGGAGAGAGTGCATGAAGATAGAGATGGAGGAGTTAAACTCAAGATCCCACCTTTTACTGGAACAGCGGATTCGGAGACATATTTGCAATGGGAAAGAAAGATAGAACATGTGTTTGATTGCAACACATTTAGTGAGAATAAGAAGATGAAACTTGCCATTGCCGAATTTACCAACTATGCATCTGAATGGTATCATTATCTCAAGTCCGAGAGAAGGAGGAAAGAGGAGGATCCAATAGAAACTTGGGAAGAACTCAAAGAAGCCATGAGAAAAAGGTTTGTTCCAAAACATTATGAAAGAGATTTGAAAACTAAATTGCAAGCTTTGAGGCAAGGTACAAAAAGTGTTGCTGAATATTATCGAGAGATGGAGACTTTGATTGGAAGAGCAAAAATTCGAGAAGATGAGGAAGACACCATGTCTAGGTTCCTTGGAGGTTTGAATCAAGAAATTGCTCATCTTGTTGATAGAAATCCACCACCTTATATGGAAGATATGTATCATTATGCTATCAAAATTGAAGCTCAATTGAAGGAAGAAAAGGAGCGTTCAAAGAGGTATGTATCTAAAACTCACACCTTTTCAAGTTCTAATACGTGGAACAAGGATGGTTTTGTGAATAGGAATGAATCAATGCAATCAAAGGGGAAATTTGTGGCTGCCAAAAGAGTGGAGGCCGAAAGCTCTAATGCTAAGAAGGTTGAAGCTTCAAAGGAGGTAAGGGAGAAAACTAGCTCTATTCAATGTTGGAAGTGCAAAGGGTATGGACACATGAGCAAAGAGTGTGTCAATAAAAGAGTCATGGTGGTAAGAAATGGCGTGATTGATTCGGAAGATGAATGTGAGGAAAATGATGCACAACTTGAGGAAGAATATGAAACACCCGATGATGACGAGTATATTGAAGAAGGTAATTCCATATCCTTGATTACAAGGCGGGTACTTAATGTGAAAATCAAGGAAGAGAAAGTTGAAGATCAAAGGGAAAACTTGTTTCACACAAGATGTTTGATTGAAGGAAGCCCATGTAGCTTGGTGATTGATAGTGGAAGTTGCACAAATGTGGTAAGTACTTTTCTTGTGAAAAGGCTCCAACTTACTACTCGTCCACATCCAAAACCATATAAACTTCAATGGTTGACAAACAAAGGAGAATTGAAGGTAAACTCTCAAGTTCTTGTTTCTTTTACTTTAGGGAGATACAAGGATGAAGTTCTTTGTGATGTTGTACCTATGCATGCGGGAGATATTTTGTTAGGGCGACCTTGGCAATATGATAGAGAAGTCACATATGATGGATTGTTCAACAAGTACACATTTACTTTGGATGGGAAGAAGTTTACTTTGCTGCCATTATCTCCATATGAAGTACATTGTGATCATTTGAAATTAGAGAAGAAAAGAAAAGAATTTGAAGAAAAAGAGAGGAGAGAAGAAAGTAAGTTAAAAGAAAGAGAGAAGAGTGAAAAAAGAGAGGAAAGTGAGGGGCAAAAGGTGAGTGAAAACGAAGTGGGAAAAAAGAGTGATTTTGAGGAAAAAAGAAAGAACGTGAGTTTGGTTCTAAGAAAGGGGGAAGTGAGAAATCTGTTTTCATTCGAAGCACCAAACTTTGTACTTATGTGCAAAGGAAAGTGTTTAGTAACTGAACCTAACTCTAATGATGGTTTGCCTAGTGCTTTTAAGTCTCTTTTGCAGGAATTTAATGACATGTTTCCACATGAAGATGCACCTACGGGATTGCCTCCTTTAAGAGGGATTGAACATCAAATTGACTTCATTCCGGGTGCAACTCTTCCAAACATGGCTGCCTATAGGACCAATCCAACCGAGACTAAGGAGATCCAAAGGCAAGTGGAAGAACTCATGGATAAAGGATATATTAGAGAAAGCATGAGTCCTTGCTCGGTTCCGGTGATTTTGGTACCCAAGAAAGATGGTACATGGAGGATGTGTGTTGATTGTCGAGCTATCAACAAAATAACGGTAAAGTATCGACATCCTATTCCTCGATTAGATGACATGTTAGATGAATTACATGGTGCTAATCTGTTTTCAAAAATAGATCTTAAGAGTGGTTATCATCAAATTCGTATGCATGTAGGAGATGAATGGAAAACGGCTTTCAAAACAAAGTTTGGGCTTTATGAGTGGCTTGTTATGCCATTTGGCCTCACTAATGCACCAAGTACTTTTATGAGGCTAATGAATCATGTTTTGAGGGAATACATAGGAAAATTTGTGGTTGTATACTTTGATGATATCCTTGTTTACTCAAAAGGCTTGAATGATCATATTTTGCATGTTAAGACAATTTTACTTAAACTTAGAGAAGAGAAGCTTTATGCCAACTTCAAAAAGTGTAGTTTTTGTCTAGAACAAGTCAATTTCCTAGGATTCATTGTTGGAAAGGATGGAGTGAAAGTTGATGAAGAAAAGGTAAAGGCTATCCGCGAATGGCCAACCCCTACCAATGCATCCGAGGTAAGATCCTTTCATGGTTTGGCTAGTTTCTATAGGAGATTTATTAAAGATTTTAGTAGCATAGCCTCACCATTAACTGAACTTGTGAAAAAGCATGTGAAATTTGAATGGAAAGAAAAGCAAGAGAATGCATTCAATGAGTTAAAAGAAAAATTGACCAATGCACCTTGTCTTGCTTTACCTAACTTTGATAAATCTTTTGAGATTGAATGAGATGCAAGTGGGATAGGTATAGGGGCTGTTTTGATGCAAGAAAAGCGACCAATCATGTTCTTTAGTGAAAAGCTAAATGGAGCTCAACTCAACTACCCGACTTATGACAAGGAGCTACATGCACTTGTGAGGGCTTTGAAAGTTTGGCAACATTACTTATGGCCAAAAGAGTTTGTTATCCACACGGATCATGAAAGCTTGAAGCATCTCAAAGGCCAAGCGAAGCTTAACAAGAGGCATGCGAAATGGGTGGAATTCATTGAGACATTTCCTTATGTCATCCATTACAAAAAAGGTAAGGACAATGTGGTGGCTGATGCATTATCAAGAAGGTATGCTTTATTCTCATCCCTTAGTGCAAAAGTTCTTGGTTTTAAACACATGATTGAGCTGTATAAAGTTGAGAAATCTGAATTTTATGATGTGTATGCACAATGTTTAGAAGGGAAAAATGTTCAAGATTATATTGTGTTTGATGGGATGCTTTTTAGGAAAGGTAAGCTTTGTATTCCTAAGTGTTCCATTAGAGAGTTACTTGTGAAGGAAGCTCATGGGGGAGGACTTATGGGACATTTTGGAGAATTTAAAACATATAGTATGTTGTGTGAACATTTTTATTGGCTTAAAATGAGGAAAGATGTGAACAAAGTTTGCAAGCAATGTTTCAAGTGTAAGGAGGCTAAGTCTAAGACACAACCACATGGCCTTTACACTCCTTTAGATGTTCCTAGTGAACCATGGGTAGACATTAGCATGGATTTTGTTCTAGGATTACCAAAGACTAGAAGAAATCATGATAGTATTTTTGTGGTGGTTGATAGGTTTAGTAAGATGGCGCATTTCATTCCATGTAACAAAACTGATGATGCTACCAACATAGCTAATCTTTTCTTTCGGGAAGTGGTTAGATTGCATGGCATTCCCAAAACTATTGTTAGTGATAGGGATGTTAAATTTTTAAGTCATTTTTGGAAAGTTTTGTGGGGAAAATTGGGAACTAAGCTTCTATTTTCTACAACTTGTCACCCACAAACGGATGGGCAAACTGAGGTGGTTAATAGAACATTGGGGGCCTTGCTTAGGTCACTAATTTCTAAAAATCTTCAGTCTTGGGAAGAGACTCTACCTTTTGTGGAGTTTGCATACAATAGGGCGATTCATAGCACAACTCATTGTTCACCTTTTGAGGTTGTGTACGGCTTTAATCCTTTGACTCCTCTAGATTTATCACCTTTGCCACCTAATATGTTTACTAGTGATGCAGCTTCTTCTAGGGCCGAATACATCAAAACTTTGCACAAAGAAATCAAAGAAAGGATTGAAAAGAAGAATCAAAAGCTAGTCACTCGCAAGAACCAAGGAAGAAAGGAATTGATTTTTAAACCGGGAGATTGGGTTTGGGTTCATCTAAGAAAGGAAAGGTTTCCAGATCAAAGGAAGTCAAAACTTCAACCAAGGGGAGATGGTCCTTTTCAAGTGCTAGAACGGATCAATAACAATGCATACAAATTAGATCTACGAGGTGAGTACAATGTAAGTTCTACTTTTAATGTGGCTGACTTGACTCCTTTTGATGTAGGAAATGAAGACCTTGATTTGAGGACAAATCCTTTTAAAGAAAGGGGGAATGATATGGAATCAATCAATAATCCATTGCATGTACCTGAAGGACCAATTACAAGAAGCAAGGCAAAGAAGATTCAAGAGGCATTCACACTACATCTTCAAACACTAGCAAATTCACAAGACCCGACGGATAATTTTGAGGCCAAATTTTTATATAATGTTAGTTCAATGAGTCAAGAAGAGAATGGCATGAAGATGGCACGGGAAAAGTCCAATAGTTTAGAAGATGACACGGTGATCAAAAACATTGTGCAGATTTTGTGAAGAAAATGCTGTCAAGTGTGCACTGCATGGGAAAACGTGATGTCAAACCTTGTCAAACGTTGCCATTATGAGGAGCGGATTCCATAGCACATATTTAAGACAATTTAAAGCAATTCTATCTTTTTAGTTTTGAGATATGGCTGCTCGTTTGATGTGCAATCAAGTTTTAAGTTCCTAGGTCTTATTTTCTACAATTTGCAATTAAGTGTAGTTGAAAGACTTTTGAGTTCCTTGGTCTATCCACGACCATTTGGCCTTTAAATGGCTTGTAATACTCTTGAAAACTCAGATTATGCATATTAAAAAGCTTTTGCTTATTCAACCCGTTTGGTGTTATCTTTTCTTTCAAATCTTGTTTTAGGTTTGATGTTCAACCGATTCATTGGATTAGTTTTGATCAATCTAATTCTGGAGTGAGTCGTCTTAGGATCTTTGAGTGACCATCATAGATTCTAAGTTTGATCTAAGAGTGATTCATCTTCTAACTAAACTCTTGGTTGGAATCATTCGGTAAGTTTGTCTTATTTGTGTCCGTTTACAAGGATCCTAGAAGGACCTCTAGCTTTGTAAACTTAAGCATATCGGGCGCTTATCATATTTGATCGACAAGGTAATCCGGTTTTTACTTTCCTTGGGTTGATTTTCAAATCGGTTTTGGGGTTTTCAGTTATGTGATCTAAAGGTCTTGTTTTTCAGCAAGGTTGTTAGATACATTTCTTGGGAGTTTCACAACATTTGGTATCAGAGCTGCTTTGATTCTTAACATTTGGTAACAGAGCTGCTTTGATTCATAACATTTGGTATCAGAGCTGCTTTGATTCACAACATTTGGTATCAGAGCTGCTTTGATTCACAACATTTGGTATCAGAGCTGCTTTGATTCATAACATTTGGTATCAGAGCTTTAGGCTCAAGATCGGATATATGTTTCCTTTGCGTTTCTCTTGAATTTGTTTCTCTTTCTTTAGTTATTTTTTTTAATCTGTCCAGCTTCGTAGTCTGCCTAAATGCTCCAAAAACTCATATTTCCGAAGGGTATTTCATCTTAATGTCTTCTATGATATTGTAGATCTTTGTTTAAGCTACAACTTTGCCTTCTTCATGGATTTCTAATTCAAATGTCTTGAGGGTGAAACGTCTGAAGTTTTGAAATCTGTTCTGGAAAAACTGCTATACCCGAGAATGTGTGTTCTTGTTTTGTTCTTGTCATTTTTGCCTCCAAAGCCTTATAGATCCGAATTGCATTGCTATAAATTCATCAATTGTGTTTTAATATGGCTTTTCACTTGCTTATTATATCAGTTACACATTCAATTTAAGCAAGAGTTGGCTGTTATGCATTAAATATGGACAGTTACATTTCTGCTCATTGAATTTTCCAGCCATTAGTTTCAGATTGTAACTCCTTTGTTTAAAGTCTAGCCAATGATCTTAAATTCGGTCTTCCACTTTCCAAAGTGTTATAAATCACCTTCAGCACCATACACTTGTATTCAATATTAACAGAATTCCATCCTCCATATTCTCACATTCTGTCCATTTATTTCTCTCATTTCATAATTTTAATTTGGAATCCTTCTTAGAGGTTTAGCTTGTTTGATATATGCTTTCAATTACAAGAATTGCAAATTATCTTGGCTTTTCCACTTCCAATATTGAGAGATGAGAATGCGAGTTCATACCGAGTGATTTGTGAAAATGAGTGCAAACACAAGTGGCCCAAATTTCCATGAGTGTGAACAACGTAAGAGAGTGTTGTGAGGTTCTTTGTGTTTTCTTAAAGTGTTTTTGCAGCAATGATTCACAAAACAAAATTCGAGGACGAATTCTCTTGAAGAAGAGGAGGATGATATGAATCCTACCATGCTATCCAAAACTAAAGAAAAGCTTCAAAATGGAGATTCATTAAATGCACTCAAGCTTCATTGAAAACAAGTCAAAGTGTCATTTATGGAACATGGACTTCAAGATACTTCAAGTGAGGTTTCAAGCATGGGAGGTTACAAATATTAATTGGCTGATTGCAAACTCCTATTCACGGATTTATGGACCCTTTTGAATGTATTTTCAGTTTTATGTCATTTTAGTTACTTTTTAGGTTACATTTAGTTAATGGCTGATTATTGTCATAAAGATGGAATGTTACAACTTTTGATATACCTCATGGAAGGTCTAGGGTTTCAATTTTAAGGCTATATAATGCCATGTAATTCCATTGTAAAAAAAAGACTTGGAAATGTAGTAAAAAGAGCCTTTGAGCTTTTCCTTTAGCCTTAGAGCTAAGTTTCTTTGCAATTCTATGTAGTTTAGATTGCATGTTGAGAATCATTCAAGCTTGACTTGATCAATCATGCTTGTGGAGTGATTCGAATCTCAAGCAAGTTTCTTACCTTGAGATATTTGATCGACAAGGTAATCCGGTTTTTACTTTCCTTGGGTTGATTTTCAAATCGGTTTTGGGGTTTTCAGATTTGAGATCTAAAGGTCTTGTTTTTCAGCAAGGTTTTTAGATACATTTCCTGAGAGTTTCACAACATTTGGTATCAGAGCTGCTTTGATTCATAACATATTTTTACATAGAATTGCAAGAAACCTTTGTGTTTTCTTTTCTTAACATATTTTTACAGCAATGTCTCACAACAAGATTCGAGGACGAATCCTCTTGAATAAGGGGAGGATGATATGAACCAAGATGTCTTGTGTTATGCCAAAAACATATTCAAAATTACGTTGCATTAAATGAAGTCAAATGTCAATAAAGTTGAAGTCAACTAGCATTGAAGGAACTCAAGTTGTATTGAATGAACTCAACTACATGTCAAGTTCATTTAGTGCAAGTCAAGCATCAATGATGGAACCACACTTCAAGCTACTTCAAACTACATCAAGTAGAGCTTCATTTAAACTTTGGGAGGTTACAAGACATTGTTGGTTGATGGGTTTTCAATTCTCGGATTTAAGGGAGTTTCTATGTAATTTTCAGTTTTTAAGTTTTGTTATCAATGTTTTAGGTTACAATTTAGGTAGTGGATATTATAGTATTAATGAGGATGAGAGTTACAACACTTCAAATGACCATAGGTTACTCTAGAGTTTAATTTTGAGGCTATAAAAAGCCATGTATGTTGTATTTGAAAAGAGACTTGGAAAATGTAGTAAAATAAGCCTTTGAGCTTTTCCTTTAGCCTAAGAGCTAAGTTTCTTTGCAATTCTATGTAGTTTAGGTTGCATGCTTAGAATCATTCAAGCTTGACTTGATCAATCATGCTTGTGGAGTGATTCGAATCTCAAACAAGGTTTCTTGCCTTGAGATATTTGATCGACAAGGTAATCCGGTTTTTACTTTCCTTGGGTTGATTTTCAAATCGGTTTTGGGGTTTTCAGTTATGTGATCTAAAGGTCTTGTTTTTCAGCAAGGTTGTTAGATACATTTCCTGGGAGTTTCACAACATTTGGTATCAGAGCTGCTTTGATTCATAACAAAAACTTATCTCCGTTTCGGTTTCTTAGAGGTCGGAACCCAAAGTTCGTCCTAATGAGAGTTTTTCATATGGTTTGGACGAACTTGGTCCAAACTTTGCTCCTTTTGAGTTTTTGGAGAGTTAGGAACTCAAAGTTCGGCCCAATGAGAGTTCTTTACGTGGTTTGGACGACACATGGTCAAAACTTATCTCCGTTTCGGTTTTTGAGAGGTCGGAACCAAAAGTTCGTCCCAATGAGAGTTTTTCATATGGTTTGGACGAACTTGGTCCAAACTTTGCTCCGTTTGAGTTTTTGGAGAGCTAGGAACTTAAAGTTCGGCCCAATGAGAGTTCTTTACGTGGTTTGGACGACACATGGTCACAACTTATCTCTGTTTCGGTTTTTTAGAGGTCGGAACCCAAAGTTCATCCCAATGAGAGTTTTTCATATGGTTTGGACGAACTTGGTCCAAACTTTTCTCCTTTTGAGTTTTTGGAGAGTTAGGAACTCAAAGTTCGGCCCAATGAGAGTTCTTTACGTGGTTTGGACGACACATGGTCAAAACTTATCTCCGTTACGGTTTCTTAGAGGTCGGAACGCAAAGTTCGTCCTAATGAGATTTTTTCATATGGTTTGGACGAACTTGGTTCAAACTTTGCTCCATTTCAGTTTTTGGAGAGTTAGGAACTTAAAGTTCGGCCCAATGAGAGTTCTTTACATGGTTTGAAAGACACATGGTCACAACTTATCTCCGTTTCGGTTTTTTAAAGGTCGGAACCCAAAGTTCGTCCCAATGAGAGTTTTTCATATGGTTTGGACGAACTTTGTCCAAACTTTTCTTCGTTTGAGTTTTTGGAGAGTTAGGAACTTAAAGTTCGGCCCAATGAGAGTTCTTTACATGGTTTGGACGACACATGGTAACAACTTATCTCCGTTTCGGTTTTTTAGAGGTCGGAACCCAAAGTTCGTCCCAATGAGAGTTTTTCATATGGTTTGGACGAACTTGGTCCAAACTTTTCTCCTTTTGAGTTTTTGGAGAGTTAGGAACTTAAAGTTCGGCCCAATGAGAGTTCTTTACGTGGTTTGAAAGACACATGGTCTTAACTTATCTCCGTTTCGGTTTTTTAGAGGTCGGAATCCAAAGTTCGTCCAATGAGAGTTTTTCATATGGTTTGGACAGACTTGGTCCAAACTTTGCTCCTTTTGAGTTTTTGGAGAGTTAGGAACTGAAAGTTCGGCCCTACGAGAGTTCTTTACGTGGTTTGGACGACACATGGTCAAAACTTATCTCCGTTTCGGTTTTTGAGAGGTCGGAACCCAAAGTTCGTCCCAATGAGAGTTTTTCATATGGTTTGGACGAACTTGGTCCAAACTTTGCTCCGTTTGAGTTTTTGGCGAGTTAGGAACTTAAAGTTCGGCCCAATGAGAGTTCTTTACGTGGTTTGGATGACACATGGTCACAACTTATCTCCGTTTCGGTTTTTTAGAGGTCGGAACCCAAAGTTCGTCCCAATGAGAGTTTTTCATATGGTTTGGACGAACTTGGTCCAAACTTTGCTCCTTTTGAGTTTTTGGAGAGTAAGGAACTCAAAGTTCGGCCCAATGAGAGTTCTTTACGTGGTTTGGACGACACATGGTCACAACTTATCTCCGTTTCGGTTTTTTAGAGGTCGGAACCCAAAGTTCGTCCCAATGAGAGTTTTTCATATGGTTTGGACGAACTTGGTCCAAACTTTGCTCCTTTTGAGTTTTTGGAGAGTTAGGAACTCAAAGTTCGTCCCAATGAGAGTTCTTTACGTGGTTTGGACGACACATGGTCACAACTTATCTCCGTTTCGGTTTTTTAAAGGTCGGAACCCAAAGTTCGTCCCAATGAGAGTTTTTCATATGGTTTGGACGAACTTTGTCCAAACTTTTCTTCGTTTGAGTTTTTGGAGAGTTAGGAACTTAAAGTTCGGCCCAATGAGAGTTCTTTACATGGTTTGGACGACACATGGTAACAACTTATCTCCGTTTCGGTTTTTTAGAGGTCGGAACCCAAAGTTCGTCCCAATGAGAGTTTTTCATATGGTTTGGACGAACTTGGTCCAAACTTTTCTCCTTTTGAGTTTTTGGAGAGTTAGGAACTTAAAGTTCGGCCCAATGAGAGTTCTTTACGTGGTTTGAAAGACACATGGTCTTAACTTATCTCCGTTTCGGTTTTTTAGAGGTCGGAATCCAAAGTTCGTCCAATGAGAGTTTTTCATATGGTTTGGACAGACTTGGTCCAAACTTTGCTCCTTTTGAGTTTTTGGAGAGTTAGGAACTGAAAGTTCGGCCCTACGAGAGTTCTTTACGTGGTTTGGACGACACATGGTCAAAACTTATCTCCGTTTCGGTTTTTGAGAGGTCGGAACCCAAAGTTCGTCCCAATGAGAGTTTTTCATATGGTTTGGACGAACTTGGTCCAAACTTTGCTCCGTTTGAGTTTTTGGCGAGTTAGGAACTTAAAGTTCGGCCCAATGAGAGTTCTTTACGTGGTTTGGATGACACATGGTCACAACTTATCTCCGTTTCGGTTTTTTAGAGGTCGGAACCCAAAGTTCGTCCCAATGAGAGTTTTTCATATGGTTTGGACGAACTTGGTCCAAACTTTGCTCCTTTTGAGTTTTTGGAGAGTAAGGAACTCAAAGTTCGGCCCAATGAGAGTTCTTTACGTGGTTTGGACGACACATGGTCACAACTTATCTCCGTTTCGGTTTTTTAGAGGTCGGAACCCAAAGTTCGTCCCAATGAGAGTTTTTCATATGGTTTGGACGAACTTGGTCCAAACTTTGCTCCTTTTGAGTTTTTGGAGAGTTAGGAACTCAAAGTTCGTCCCAATGAGAGTTCTTTACGTGGTTTGGACGACACATGGTCACAACTTATCTCCGTTTCGGTTTTTTAGAGGTCGGAACCCAAAGTTCGTCCCAATGAGAGTTTTTCATATGGTTTGGACGAACTTGGTCCAAACTTTGCTCCTTTTGAGTTTTTGGAGAGTTAGGAACTCAAACTTCGTCCCAATGAGAGTTCTTTACGTGGTTTGGATGACACATGGTCAAAACTTATCTCCGTTTTGGTTTCTTAGAGGTCGGAACCCAAAGTTCGTCCTAATAAGAGTTTTTCATATGGTTTTGACGAACTTGGTTCAAACTTTGCTCCGTTTGAGTTTTTGGAGAGTTAGGAACTCAAAGTTCGGCCCAATAAGAGTTCTTTAGGTTCTTTGGACGAAAAATGGTCAAAAGTTATCTCCGTTTCGGTTTTTGAGATCTCGAAATCCAAAGTTCGTCCCAATGAGAGTTTTTCATATGGCTTGGACGCACTTGGTCCAAACCTTGCTCCGTTTGAGTTTTTGGAGAGTTAGGAACTCATAGTTTGGCAAAATGAGAGTTCTTTACGTGGTTTGGACGACACATGGCCAAAACTTTGCTCCGTTTCGGTTTTTGAGAGCTCGGAACCCAAAGTTAGTCCAAATGAGAGTTTTTCATATGGTTTGGACGAACTTGGTCCAAACTTTGCTCCTTTTGAGTTTTTGGAGAGTTAGGAACTCAAAGTTCGGCCCAATGAGAGTTCTTTACGTGGTTTGGACGACACAAGGTCATAACTTATCTCCGTTTCGGTTTTTTAGAGGTCGGAACCCAAAGTTCGGCCCAATGAGAGTTCTTTACGTGGTTTGGACGACACATGGTCCAAACTTATCTCCGTTTCGGTTTTTTAGAGGTCGGAACCCAAAGTTCGTCCCAATGAGAGTTTTTCATATGGTTTGGACGAACTTGGTCCAAACTTTGCTCCTTTTGAGTTTTTGGAGAGTTAGGAACTCAAAGTTCGGCCCAATGAGAGTTCTTTAGGTGCTTTGGACGACACATGGTCCAAAGTTTCCTCCGTTTCGGTTTTTGACAGCTCGAAATCCAAGGTTCGTCCCAATGAGAGTTTTTCATATGGCTTGGACGAACTTGGTCCAAACCTTGCTCCGTTTGAGTTTTTGGAGAGTTAGGAACTCAAAGTTCGGCTAAAATAGAGTTCTTTACGTGGTTTGGACGACATATGGTCAAAACTTTTCTCCGTTTCGGTTTTTGAGAGCTCCAACCCAAAGTTCGTCCAAATGAGAGTTTTTCATATGGTTTGAACGAACTTGGTCCATACTTTTCTGCTTTTGAGTTTTTGGAGAGTTAGGAACTCAAAGTTCGGCCCTATGAGAGTTCTTTACGTCGTTTGGAAGACACATCGTCAAAACTTATCTCCGTTTCGGTTTTTCAGAGGTCGGAACCCAAAGTTCATCCCAATGAGAGTTTTTCATATGGTTGGACGAACTTGGTCCAAACTTTGCTCCGTTTGAGTTTTTGGAGAGTTAGGAACTTAAAGTTCGGCCCAATGAGAGTTCTTTACGTGGTTTGGACGACACATGGTCACAACTTATCTCCGTTTCGGTTTTTTACAGGTCGGAACCCAAAGTTCGTCCCAATGAGAGTTTTTCATATGGTTTGGACGAACTTGGTCCAAACTTTGCTCCGTTTGAGTTTTTGGAGAGTTAGGAACTTAAAGTTCGGCCCAATGAGAGTTCTTTACGTGGTTTGGACGACACATGGTCACAACTTATCTCCGTTTCGGTTTTTGAGAGGTCGGAACTCAAAGTTCGTCCCAATGAGAGTTTTTCATATGGTTTGGACGAACTTGGTCCAAACTTTGCTCCTTTTGAGTTTTTGGAGAGTTAGGAACTCAAGTTCGGCCCAATGAGAGTTCTTTAGGTGCTTTGGACGACACATGGTCCAAAGTTTCCTCCGTTTCGGTTTTTGACA